>BPTQ01000004.1:278832752-279115669 GCA_019973895.1 Chrysanthemum seticuspe | reverse complement strand
AGGTATACTCAATGAGGCTCCGTTTTTCGGATGAAATTTAGTAAAATCTCAGAAACCTTCGTTTACGAAGTAAGAATTGTGATTTCTAATGGAATGTTTTAAACTAGGATTTAGTTGGCTTCCATAGAAAGATCCAATGAGCGGATTATCGTTTCGAATGCAGTATAATTTGTTTCTTTGTTACTTCCATCTTCTCAGTAATTTGTAATTTAAACTACTTTCAGGTGGGTTTGGGAGAGGTGGGGAACAGCTACTGCTCTAGTATCTTTCACTTCGATAACATTAATTCTTTTTCTATTTACTTCTTCTTCTTGGAAGTTAATCACTTTAGTGTTTGTAATTTCTCAGGTTTCTAGTGGGGCATCTATTCCAGTATCCTTTCGATTTGCTTGCTTGTAATTCCAGAGTTCAAGTTTTGGTTTCATCAGTTGAAACAAAACAAAATAAGCTACTTTGGTTTTGAACTTGAGACCTTAATGTTCGTTCGTTTAGCTTTCCTATGACCTTATCTACGGGGTGATCTTTGGACTCTTTAATGTTTGTGATTTCACTAATTGAAGGTTCTTCTTCTTCATTTATCTTTTTCTTAATTACAATAGCTTCACTTTCTATGATCTCGTCATCGACAAGGGGTGGAGAGGGTTTGGGTGGACTTTCATCAAATTTAATGTTTAATGACTCTTCTACCTTCATTGTTTCTTTGTTTAATATGACGTAAGCTTTGCTATTAGGCGAGTAACCTAGAAAGATACCTTCGGTTGATTTAGGATCAAATTTTGTAAGGTAATCTTTAGTGTTAAGAATGAAGCATTTGCTTCCAAAGACTCTAAAATGATTTAAAGTAGGCTTTTTGCCTCGGAGTAACTCATATGGAGTTTTACCTAAGATTGGTCTAATTAAGACTCGATTGAGTATGTACGTTGAAGTATCAATAGCATTACACCCAAAATTTTGAGGTATGGATTGTTCGTTAAGCATGGTTCTACTCATTTCTTGAAGGGTTCTATTCTTTCTTTCTACTACCCCATTCGATTGTGGAGTGCGTGGAGCCGAGAAGTTGTGAGTAATACCATTAGCGTCACAAAAGGCTCCGAATTGCACTTCATTATCGAATTCCCTACCATGATCCGTCCTAATAGACACTATGGGTTTTCCTAGTTGTCTTTGGATCTTTTTGCTTAATATTTCAAAATAGTTAATGGTTTCTGTTTTGTTCTTTAAAAATTTTGTCCAAGTATACCTAGAGTAGTCATCCACTATTACCAAAGTATAGTAGTTGCCTCCATAACTTTGGATAGCGGATGGACCAAATAAATCCATATGTAGTAATTCTAGACACCTAGTTGTGGACACCATGTTTTTAGCTTTATGACTCGAATGAGCTTGTTTTCCTATATTACAAGCATCACAAAAATGATGTTCATATTTTAACTTAGGTAGATCTCTTACTAGATCTTTGGATGATAGCGATTGAAGAAGCCGCATGTTGGCGTGACCCAATCTTCGATGCCATAAGGTCGAAGTATCATCCATAGAGGTAAGACATAGTTTGTCTTTAGGTTCATTACCAATTTTAATGACATAGACTCCATGTTTCCTAATTCCTCTTCCTATGGTTATGCCATTTTTAAGTATCTTACTATCGGTTTCGGTAAAAAGTACATTGCACTTTTTATCACATATTTGTCATATACTTAAGAGATTAAAGTTTAGGTTTTCTACGTGACACACATCGTTAATGGTTAGAGATTTGTTAGAAACCGTACCTTTACCGATGATTCTACTTTTGCTATTTCCAAACACCACATTTCCTCCATTTACGGATTCATATGTGGAGAATAGATCCCTATTGCCGGTCATGTACCTCGTTCACCCGCTATCCTTGACCCATTTATCGGGGTCTAGGTCGACCTTTAAGCACACCTAAAACAATAATAAACTCAAAAGTTTGGTCCCCATTTATTCATGGGTCCATTAGTGTTAAACATTCCATTCATGTTAGACATGTATGGATAAGATGAGTATGCATTCCATGGAGCAAAGTTTTGAAAAGAGAAGTCGTTTTGCATATTAGGTCTCCTAGATGCATTATGTTTTTGAAAAGATGGTGCTTTGTTTCTTGCAAAAGTAGGATTATTTTTTGGAGGTGGATGTCTAGTGGTGACATGAGTTGGTTTCTTCCTATTTACGATAACGAACTCGGTTCTAGATGATGAGGCTATGTTATTACCACTAGTTGTCACAGCAGATCCACGGATCCCAGTTTGTACACTAGCCAGTTCCCTTTTTAGGGGATCCGTGGGATCCGCCACAACAGTGGCTGGTTTTTCAAATTCTTTAACAAATTTTGTTTCTTTACTTTCACTAGTTGATGGATCAAGTTGTTGTATGCCTAGACCCTTTTGGTTGTTGCCGGTTTTAACACCATCGAGTATTGTATCTAAGGTGTTTGTACTCATTCTAGCAATTTTAGAATCTAAATGATCAACTAGTGTTTGAAGTTGAACACAAAGTTCACATTCACCACTTGCTATTTTACCCTTTTCCAAACGTTTTAGTTTTGCTTTTAATTCTATGACTTCTTTATCTAAACGTTGGTTTTGACTCTTTAAAAGCTTGTTTTTGTTAATTAGTTTTAAGCTAATATTGCATAGTTTATCATATTCATTATGCAATGAGTCGTCATCAAGTGATGAACTACTATAGTATTCGTGACATACCTCGTCATTTGCCATGAGACAAATTTCTTCGTCCTCCTCGTCGCTCATTCCCCACGTGCCGCTCACGAATGCCTTTTGATCATCCCATTTGGGACACTTACTAATAAAGTGGTTTGGGTCCCCACATTTAAAGCAAGTACGATCATCCTTTGGCTTCTCGTCCTCTTTGCTTTTCCGAAAGCCTTTCTTATCGTCATACGGTTGTTTGACGTATCTACCCTTTCTTCTAAAGAACTTTTTAAAGTCCCTTACCGCCATAGCGTATTCTTCGTCGTCACTACTCGAAGATGAGTTCTCCTCATCGCTCGAAGCCTTTTTGGCTTTAAGGGCAATAGATTTGTGTTTCTCTTTCACCTTTGAAGCTTTGGAATCTTTAGCAAGGACAAGCTCGTAGACTTTTAGGTTGCCTAGGAGTTCATCGAGGGTGAGGATTGTCAAATCTTTTGACTCTTCGATTGCCGTCACCTTGGATCTCCACTTCGATGGAAGTGCCCTTAGATATCTCCTAACATGGTTACGGCTAGAAAAGGATTCATCAAGTGCTTGTAAAGATGTAATAATAGTATTGAAGTTAGCAAATGAATGATCTATAGTTTCCTCATCCGATATTGAAAATTGTTCATATTGTTGAACAAATAAATCAATTTTATTATTTTTAACTTGTTGGTTGCCTTGATGAGTTACAACTAAAGAATTCCAAATTTCTTTAGAGGTTTTAAGCATAGAAATTCTTTCGAATTCCTTTTTCGGTAAAGCATTATATAAAACCATTTTTGCTTCACTATTTTTAGAAAGCTTTTTCTTCATTTCATCATTTAGTTTATCATGAGGTATGTGAACTAAATTTCCTTTATCATCATTTGAGGTGGCCTCAAAGTCACCTTCAACAATAATGTACCAAAGATCAATATCTTTAGACTTCACATATGTTTCTAATCTATTTTTCCAATATATAAAACCATTAGTTTCAAGTAGTGGTGATCGTTGCATAGATTGCCCTTCCTTATAATTTTCAGAACCCATAGTGATCGAAAAGTTTTTAAAATACAAATTTATTTTAAAAGTTTTATAAACTTAGCTCTTGATGCCAATTGTGGAAAACTAGAAGGGGGGGTTGAATAGTTTTTCCGATTTTAAGTTGATTTCAAAAACTTTAGATTCGATATTATGTGAAATCGTATGGATGTTGAGAACGTATAGATCTAATGATAATGCAAGAAAACAAATAAAGATAAGGGATAGAAATGACACAACCGATTTATAGTGGTTCGGCTACAAGGACACCTTCCTTGCCCTACTCCACTACCCGAGTCACCTACTCGAGAGTTCAAGCACTATGTCAACAAACTCCTTTACTTGGCGGAGAAGCCTTCACAACGTTGCTTACACTTTTTCCGGTACAAAGCTAGATACCGAGTCCGTAGCACGGTGGACCAAACCAACACAACTATTACACAACAAATATGTGAAATATCAAATACAAGATCTTCGCTACAGAAATCTTGCGGAGTGACAAATCAATCAAGGACCCCTTGCTTGGATGACTTGTAGAATGCTCGTGATCTCGCCTTAGAGAAGGACCTATATGATGATCACAAATAGAAAGAAAGAAGAACAACTCTCTAGATCAAGTGATCTATATGTTAGAAGAGAATGAGAGTGTATATGAGATTTAGTAAGAAGAGGGGTGAGTTAGAATGAAGAAATGGCTCTCTATTTATAGGCAAATTTCCTCACTGTTCTCACGGATCCCACAGATCCCTTCCACTTGGGATCCGGCTAGCACAAAGCTAGGGATCCGTGGAACGCTCCTCTTTGCCCATGGGTTTTTTGGTTATGGGTCATGGGTTGGTCCATGGGTTATATCTAGATACAATGTATCTAAGTATACATTGTATCAAGTCTCTTTGGGTATGGGTTAAGATCCATGGGTTGTGATTTTTACCCATCCTAATTAACTATTACAACAAATGCTTTAGTTACTACATTTTTGTATTTAAAAGATTATATGTAAATGCTTTACAAAAATAACATGTATCCTTATAATTATACTTAAGACAACATTATATATGTTATCAACAAAACACAAAGATATCGCAAAATATTAATAAACGTTTTTACGGTTTATTTGTATTAACAGAAAGGGTGATCCAGAAAATTTATTACACTTGTTCGAAGGGGCATTAGTATGCAGAAGTGGATTATGCTTGTGGCCTGCCACATGTTTACGTACACCCTATGGGATTCCACTCGCATATGGTGGAATGGGCAGAAGCCAGGCAACATTGTGAATCTAGATGATCTTAAGGCTAAATTCAGATCACACTTTAGTCAGCAAAAGAACTTCACAAGAACGAATTTGACGGTACACAATATTAAGCAAAGGGAAAATGAGAGCACTAGGGCTTTTGTTACGAGGTATACAGATGACACTTTGTAGATTTTGGGTTTGCACGAAGATCAACGCATCTCTGGCTTTGTGCACGGTCTACAAAACCGAAGTTTAGTACAATTCCCATCTACTGAGCTTCTGACAACATATAAGAGTCTGATGGAAAAAATGTACACCTGGATTAAGGCTAAGGAGGTAGCCACTAATGGGGCTCCGACTGAAAATAAGGAGAGTCACAGCAAGTTTCCGAAGCACCCTTCATGGGAAGGGTCAAAAAATAGGCATAAAGGCAGAGACAGGTTCACTCCCTACTAAAAAGGTACCAACCATGGACCTGTAGGAAGTCTATCTAAATCTCCAAGGGAGATACTTGCAACGGAAAGGGCTGCGAAGGCATTTGAACCACCCCTTGTATGAAAAGTAAAGGCAGAAGCAAGGATACAACCAAGTACTATCACTTCCATGAAGACTATGGCCATGACACAAATAGTTGTAGAGAACTTAAAAGACACATAAGAGAATCTGTGAAGTCAAATCAGTTGGCATATTTTGTGAAAGGGATAAAGAAAGGCAAGAAGAAGGCCTCCGACACTCATTTGGAGAAGGATACTACCCCTTTTGAAGCTCCTATACTCATGGTACACAGGGATGAGCCAGGTTTAAAAAGAAAAGTTATGGAAAAAGCATTGTGTGGGGTAGGGGACGTGACGTTCCCCTCAATTCCTGGTAGGGTTTTTCAAGTGACCCTGTGATCATCAAGGTCCTAATTTACAATAGAGAGGCAAATAGAGCCTATATGGACTGCGAAAGCTCTTGTGAAATAATATATGAGCATTGTTTCTTAAAAATCAAGCCTTCGATATGGTCGAAGAGGGTAGATTCGAAGATAACCTTGGTTGGATTTTCAGGCGAACACTCATGTCCCCTGGGGGAAGTCCCTTTGTAGTTAGCAATCGGAGAAGGGAAGCTAACAAGAGCAGAAACGCTTACCTTCGCAATCGTAAGGTCTAAATCTCCCTACAACCTATTGATTCAAAGAACTGCCATGCAGAAGATGGGTATTGTAGTCTCCACCATACACTCATCAATTAAGTTCCAAATGCCTTATGGAATTGGGATAATACTCTCTAGCTACAGCACCAGGAGGCTAAATGATGTGGGAAAAAGAGTCAGTGAAAGCCCTAAAGAATTTCCGAAGATTATTCTAAGTTGTGATGATGACAAAGAGCACATTGTAATAAACGAGCTTCATACAGAGCAAACGGTGATAATCGGAAGGCAACTTCCAATCAATTTTAAGGCAGAATAGGAAAAGTTACTTAGGGCAAATGCAGACGTTTTTGCGTGGACATACTCAGACATGACGGGGGTCCCAAGAACCCTCATCATTGATGGGAATCCTTTCGGTATAGAACACAAGCTCAATGAGTTCAAACATATATAGCCCATAAAGCAGAAATCCTGAAGCCTAGCACTAGAAAGAAACGCAGCTGCATGTAAGGAGGTCGATGAACTCGTACAAGTAGGGATACTAAGAAAGTGAAATACCAAACCTATTTGGCTAACCCAATGATGGTAAAAAAAGCATGATGGAGGGTGGCGTATGTGTGTTGATTTCACTGACCTTAACAAAGCTTGCCTGAAGGATTGTTACCCTCTACCAGAGATAGATTGGAAAGTGGAGTCCCTATCAGGATTCTGATTGAAGTGCTTCTTGGACGCCTATAAAGGGTATCACCAGATACAGATGGCAGAAGAGGATGAGGAGAAGATGGACTTCTACACAGGAAAAGGTGTGTACTGCTACAAGAAAATTCCCTTTAGACTAAAAAATGTAGGAGCTACCTATCAGAGGCTAGTTGACAAAGCCTTCAGCAAAAAGATAGGAAGGAACCTCAAGGCATATGTAGATGACATGGTCATCAAAATCAGGAAAGAAGAAGACCTACTCTCTGACACAAACGAAACTTTCGATCAACTTCGTGCCATCAACATGAAGTTGAACCCAAAGAAGTGCTCCTTTGGCGTAGAACAAGGGAAATTATTAGGACATCTGATCATGAAGCAAGGAATCAAAGCCAATCCTTCAAAGGTCAAAGCCATCACAGACTTACATGCTCCTAAGTCCCTTAAGGATGTACAAAGTTTAAATGGGAAGCTAGCAGCCTTTAGCAGATTCTTATCAAAGGGCGCAGACAGGTGGGTTGCATAGAAAAAAAGACATTTCAGTGGAGCATAGAAGCGGAGGCTGCTTTTCAAAAGCTAAAAGAGTTCATGGAAATACTACCTACACTTACCATCCCAATCAAAGCCGAAGTGTTGTTCATGTACATCGCTGTCACAATTCTCAAATTCCGGTCATTTCTTAAACTCAATATTCATCATATTAGTTCATGCATAAATTTTCATTTCACGTTAAACGCGTAAATTTTATATTAAATAAACGCTATCGCGTAAGTTATTATTTTGAACATTTAATCCGATACTTCCAAAAATTATCCCGACACATTTTTATACTTACATTAGCTTATAAAAATAATATTTTGAGTTTACCTAGTGTTTTAAATTTATTTCGTATATAAATTGTTATATTTATATAATTACGACGGTTTTCGTAAATACTACACGATAATTATTATTTCACTCAATTTTTGCAAGAAATGTATTTTTATAAATTTTATGACTTCAATATGTTTTATTTGAACTGTTAAAATTTATTTCTAGTTGACGCTATTTTACAAGCCTAAATGTACACTTAATTACTTAATTATTCTTAACTAACTTTACAATTACTTACACATTACTACTTTATAAATATATATGTATATATATATATATATATATATATATATATATATATATATATATAAATAAATAAACTAGTCAAAATCCAATCCTCATCAACTCCCTCAAATTGAGGATCTTGTCTACATTTTTATGATATATTTTACTCAATCAATAATTCAAACACACACACAATATCAAAGTGTAAAAAAAAAAAATTCTTTCTTCCTTTCTCTCTTGCTAGAACCGGCCACCCTTAAATCAAGAAGGAGATCACAAAAAATTTCAAGCTCAAGTTTATAACAATCTAGACACACTCTTAGTAAAGGTTTTGAAATAAAAACCTAGGGTGTTTTAGGATTAAACCTTTGTTCACATCACCTCATCATATCACTAGTAAGCATTCATAATCATATTTTTATTTCATATTCATTTTTATGGTCATATCATTTTATTTGAGAAATATGCAAGTCTCATGATTTTTATACCATTTTTTTTAGGTTTTTATATGTTAAATATATATAATCCATCCTATAATTACTCCTTGTTATATATTGGTCTTGATGATGTTTAGGAACCCATGACACCCTAAGAAGGTGTATGGTAGGATTAGAATAGCTTTGGAGTTGTTTTGAAGGGATTGGAATAGGTTTAGTACGAGAAAAACTATTTTCGACAAGTATAAAAAGTGGTCTGATCTTGTTTTGAATTTCTGGAAAATCCGACTGTAGACATAAATTTTTGGCCTTAATATTTAGAAAATATACTTTAAAACGAATCCGTGGCCGCTTGAACGGAATAAAACGGAGCTATAACGAAGAAGTTATGAATTTTTCAAGTTTGACGACGAAATATACATTTTCTGAAAATTTCAGCAAGCTATTTTTGTTTTGTACGAGTCAAAAACGAGTCTTAAGCTTTATAAATTATTTCGACTTATCAAAAATATATTAGTATACTTTGATACGAAGCTAGGGACGTATAATACGTAGAAAACGGATTTGTAACGACTAAAATATACACGTTTTCACAAAATTGCCGTAACTTTATTATTTAAGAAAAACTATATTAGTTTTACGAGACAAGTGTTACGGTAAACAAAACGACCATATTGAAGGCTATTTTTAACGATGACGTAGAACTTTTTGTAACGAAATGTCTTCTAATAAAATTTAGATCACCAAGCATATTTTTCAAAACGACCAACCGTTTGTATAGCGGAGTTGTAATAAATTATTTACGGTTGCTTTAACTTTGCCGAAACTCACTTTTTAAACCACATTTGGACAAAACCACCATATTTAACCACTATTATCTTTATGTTCGAGACCTTTATGACGAAAACTCATGTACTAAAACTTTGAGATTTTGATACAAGCTTTCCAAAACCGTTGAGTTCGTTTCCTAACGTTCGACGTACACCATTTTACGACTAGCTTTTCGAAGCCATTTTTGTCACTTTCATGAAATTTCCGACGACATTATTTTACGACGAAAAGTTAAAATTTCACAATAAATCATTAATAAACTATGGTAGGATGACATTTTGACGTAAATACATGTAAAGTAATTTAAGAATGGTCAAGACGTCAAAAGAGTATTTTTCGACGATAAGTATTATTTTCAAAACTCATAAGTGGTATAAATATCATCCGAATTGCGTGCATAACATTACATCATGACTTATTGCATATCATATCATTCATAATAGGTCAGTTTCGTGATTCACGCTACATTTCGGTGTAACCACTTTTGTCATCGCATCTATTCATCAAGTGAGTAATCACATCCCCCTTTTTACCATTTTTACTATATTTTGGGGCGAAATGCATGAACCATTCTTGAGCTAAATTGATCACTACTTTTATTAACTTGTTTGGCTAGAACTTGTGAACTTGAATCAAATCCTTGAACTTAATTACGAAATTATGACTTATTTGAATTTATTGAACCGTACGTGTTATGACCTTGTCCCAAAGTCTCCCATGTTCGGAGCATCACTATAAAGTCTCCCATGTTCGGAGCATCACTATAAAGTCTCCCATGTTCGGAGCATCACTATAAAGACTCCTATGTTCGGAGTATATCTTTGGGAAGAGGCACCCATTATATCTTTGGGAAGAGGCACCCAACATAACTTTGGGTAGTGGCACCCAGCTTAATTTGGTTTCATCAGTAGCATCCCTAAATTATTATATTCGTGGTACTATATTGTGAACTATTATGACCGCTTATACTTGACTACTTCATACGCTATATTTTGTGCAATGGGTTGTGAACACACAGGTTGCAAGTTTTGTATGGGCGGAACTTGGAACTGAGTGGATTTACAATGCCTTTGCTTTGTGGACTATTTCCGATGACCGAAACCTTGGACTCTTTCATACGGGTTTTCTTATTTTATTAAACATGTTTACTCACCAACTATTTTCATAGTTGACCCGTTTTTCTCTCATGCATTTCAGGTGATCGTTAGTAAGCTTTTTCTACCAGGTCTTGCATAATGAAGTTTTCACTTGTCACTACAAATCATTATGTAATAGAACGCAATATTTTGGGAACTAAACTTTGTAATATATTTGCCGATGACGGCTAAACTGGTATTGTAATGGTGTACTCTTTCTTTTAAATATTAACGTTGGTATGTTCTATTATCTTGTGCTTATGTTCCCTTCCGTTACACCTCGTGTTTCCGCCTCCGGCGAGGGTGTGACAGATTGGTACCAGAGCCAAAGGTTATAGAGAATGCCGATTTTTCAAAAATAAAAATCACAGCTATAACCGGAATAATTTTTATTTTATTTTATTAAACATTGAACACCATCCGAGTCATCTAGTCCTATCGTTGCATCGTTAATCATAAATTATACATAGCCTGATCAACTATGTCTAATTTATGAAGAACCATAGAATGATAAGAGTGGTAGTTTTAAATCATGTTTAGTCGAGTCTTTTGAGTCTGGTCACCTGAAGTTGCATTGGTCGGGTGGGTATGCATAACATGTTTTTATGTTCACGTCTACATTACCGTACCTTGTTCATATCTTCTCTTTTCAATCTTTCGACTTGTTAGATATAGCATGTCTCTGTTCCTGTCATGTTTCGATCACTATAACACATTACCACCGTTCTGCACCTCATCTGACTTCGTTCGAATGTCGTTTACTCAACCCGATGTTTTGGTCCACTGTAGGATCATGGCTGCAAGAAACACACGCTCAGGAGGCAACAACAACGACAACCCAAACAACAATGACAATCCAAACAACAACGCGACTGGAATAGCGGATCTACTCACCCAAATTATAACACATCTCGATGCTAGACGAACCAACAACGGAGAAGGTACTTCAAACGCTGGTCAAGGATGCAGCTACAAAACTTTCATGACATGCAAGCCAATGGAATTTCATGGTACTGAGGGTGCCATTGGACTGCTAACCTGGTTCGAGAATGTTGAGTCGAAACTTAGTATCACGAAATGTACTGAAGGAAACAAGGTTGAGTTCTCTGCTGGTCTACTACAGGGTCGAGCATTGACCTGGTGGAACAACCAATTGCAGACTAGAGGAAGAGGGGCTGCAAATGCGTTATCTTGGGAAGCATTTAAGAAACTACTAACTGATGAGTACTGCAGAAAAGATGAAGTGTAGAAGCTAGAAGCGGAATTTTGGAATCACTTGATGGTTGGAGTAGAGATCGACAAGTACACGATCCGTTTCCACGAGTTAACTAGGATGGTTCCTCACATGGTTTCCACTGTGGAGAAGTTGATTGACCGATATATATGGGGATTGATACCGGAAATTAGGAGGGATGTCACCTCGTCGAACCCAACCACTATGCAAGCCGCTGTGGGTATGGCGTATCGCTTGACAAATGATGTGATCAGGTCTGGAGAACTAACAAAAGCAAACGACAATGGACGAAAGCGACAGGAGGATCACCAGGGAAGCCGAGACCAGAACCAGCAAAACAAGAGGCAGCGAATAACCCAGAACTATGGGGCGACCACCCAGGAGCGCAAAGGATATGCATGTCCACATCCTTTGTGTACTCGATGTAATTATCATCACTTAGGAGACTGCCCAAGGTGCGACAAATGTGGACAGACGGGCCACTTCGCGCGAAATTGCTCAAACAGAACTGGAAATCAAGGACAGAGAAAAGCATGTTACGAGTGTGGAAGTCTAGATCACCTTCGCAATACCTGTCCAAAGCTGAAAAGAACTCCCAATCAAGGAGGTAATCGTCCAAACCTGGCGTTGGCAATAGAAGGCCCACAAGATCAGAACATTGAAATTCCCCCCGCACGTGGTCGAGCATTCTATCTGGGTACCGAGGAAGCCCGCAACGCGTAACGGGTACATTCTTTTGAGCAACCACTTTATTTCTGTACAACATGATTTTGAGTGCATAACTTCCTTCCGATTCATATCACGTTCACGACATTGATTAATTTGAGACCTATTAATATCAACCTTAGTTGTTATATATTTTATTGATTTGATTTGATTTGTGTAAGCAAATCGAATATCGAGCGAATCTTTCAAAAGACTACATTCAAAAGACTTGTTTCCTAGCTTGATCTAGTGACAGTTCTTGTTTGATGAGTTGCGAAGGTCGAGCTAAGAAACAAGTTTACTCAAGTCACTACCTAAAGGTCTTTTGAGGGCTACGTTCGATATTGGGTAAGTTTACCCCATCAAATCTAATCACGGGCATATAATTAGTTGGATGAGGAACCCTTATGCATGAGCATTGACATGATAACTTAGACTATTCGTACGAGCATGAACTTTTAGAACTCTTGTCGAGGTTCGGACCATAGTATCATTAATCGAATCACGAGGACGTGATTCCGCTGACATGGGAAGAATGTCACAATTCTCAAATTCCGGTCATTTCTTAAACTCAATATTCATCATATTAGTTCATGCATAAATTTTCATTTCACGTTAAACGCGTAAATTTTATATTAAATAAACGCTATCGCGTAAGTTATTATTTTGAACATTTAATCCGATACTTCCAAAAATTATCCCGACACATTTTTATACTTACATTAGTTTATAAAAATAATATTTTGAGTTTACCTAGTGTTTTAAATTTATTTCGTATATAAATTGTTATATTTATATAATTACGACGGTTTTCGTAAATACTACACGATAATTATTATTTCACTCAATTTTTGCAAGAAATGTATTTTTATAAATTTTATGACTTCAATATGTTTTATTTGAACTGTTAAAATTTATTTCTAGTTGACGCTATTTTACAAGCCTAAATGTACACTTAATTACTTAATTATTCTTAACTAACTTTACAATTACTTACACATTACTACTTTATAAATATATATGTATATATATATATATATATATATATGTATATATAAATAAATAAACTAGTCAAAATCCAATCCTCATCAACTCCCTCAAATTGAGGATCTTGTCTACATTTTTATGATATATTTTACTCAATCAATAATTCAAACACACACACAATATCAAAGTGTAAAAAAAAAAAAATTCTTTCTTCCTTTCTCTCTTGCTAGAACCGGCCACCCTTAAATCAAGAAGGAGATCACAAAAATTTTCAAGCTCAAGTTTATAACAATCTAGACACACTCTTAGTAAAGGTTTTGAAATAAAAACCTAGGGTGTTTTAGGATTAAACCTTTGTTCACATCACCTCATCATATCACTAGTAAGCATTCATAATCATATTTTTATTTCATATTCATTTTTCTGGTCATATCATTTTATTTGAGAAATATGCAAGTCTCATGATTTTTATACCATTTTTTTTAGGTTTTTATATGTTAAATATATATAATCCATCCTATAATTACTCCTTGTTATATATTGGTCTTGATGATGTTTAGGAACCCATGACACCCTAAGAAGGTGTATGGTAGGATTAGAATAGCTTTGGAGTTGTTTTGAAGGGATTGGAATAGGTTTAGTACGAGAAAAACTATTTTCGACAAGTATAAAAAGTGGTCTGATCTTGTTTTGAATTTCTGGAAAATCCGACTGTAGACATAAATTTTTGGCCTTGATATTTAGAAAATATACTTTAAAACGAATCCGTGGCCGCTTGAACGGATTAAAACGGAGCTATAACGAAGAAGTTATGAATTTTTCAAGTTTGACGACGAAATATACATTTTCTGAAAATTTCAGCAAGCTATTTTTGTTTTGTACGAGTCAAAAACGAGTCTTAAGCTTTATAAATTATTTCGACTTATCAAAAATATATTAGTATACTTTGATACGAAGCTAGGGACGTATAATACGTAGAAAACGGATTTGTAACGACTAAAATATACACGTTTTCACAAAATTGCCGTAACTTTATTATTTAAGAAAAACTATATTAGTTTTACGAGACAAGTGTTACGGTAAACAAAACGACCATATTGAAGGCTATTTTTAACGATGACGTAGAACTTTTTGTAACGAAATATCTTCTAATAAAATTTAGATCACCAAGCATATTTTTCAAAACGACCAACCGTTTGTATAGCGGAGTTGTAATAAATTATTTACGGTTGCTTTAACTTTGCCGAAACTCACTTTTTAAACCACATTTGGACAAAACCACCATATTTAACCACTATTATCTTTATGTTCGAGACCTCTATGACGAAAACTCATGTACTAAAACTTTGAGATTTTGATACAAGCTTTCCAAAACCGTTGATTTCGTTTCCTAACGTTCGACGTACACCATTTTACGACTAGCTTTTCGAAGCCATTTTTGTCACTTTCATGAAATTTCCGACGACATTATTTTACGACGAAAAGTTAAAATTTCACAATAAATCATTAATAAACTATGGTAGGATGACATTTTGACGTAAATACATGTAAAGTAATTTAAGAATGGTCAAGACGTCAAAAGAGTATTTTTCGACGATAAGTATTATTTTCAAAACTCATAAGTGGTATAAATATCATCCGAATTGCGTGCATAACATTACATCATGACTTATTGCATATCATATCATTCATAATAGGTCAGTTTCGAGATTCACGCTACATTTCGGTGTAACCACTTTTGTCATCGCATCTATTCATCAAGTGAGTAATCACATCCCCCTTTTTACCATTTTTACTATATTTTGGGGCGAAATGCATGAACCATTCTTGAGCTAAATTGATCACTACTTTTATTAACTTGTTTGGCTAGAACTTGTGAACTTGAATCAAATCCTTGAACTTAATTACGAAATTATGACTTATTTGAATTTATTGAACCGTACGTGTTATGACCTTGTCCCAAAGTCTCCCATGTTCGGAGCATCACTATAAAGTCTCCCATGTTCGGAGCATCACTATAAAGTCTCCCATGTTCGGAGCATCACTATAAAGACTCCTATGTTCGGAGTATATCTTTGGGAAGAGGCACCCATTATATCTTTGGGAAGAGGCACCCAACATAACTTTGGGTAGTGGCACCCAGCTTAATTTGGTTTCATCAGTAGCATCCCTAAATTATTATATTCGTGGTACTATATTGTGAACTATTATGACCGCTTATACTTGACTACTTCATACGCTATATTTTGTGCAATGGGTTGTGAACACACAGGTTGCAAGTTTTGTATGGGCGGAACTTGGAACTGAGTGGATTTACAATGCCTTTGCTTTGTGGACTATTTCCGATGACCGAAACCTTGGACTCTTTCATACGGGTTTTCTTATTTTATTAAACATGTTTACTCACCAACTATTTTCATAGTTGACCCGTTTTTCTCTCATGCATTTCAGGTGATCGTTAGTAAGCTTTTTCTACCAGGTCTTGCATAATGAAGTTTTCACTTGTCACTACAAATCATTATGTAATAGAACGCAATATTTTGGGAACTAAACTTTGTAATATATTTGCCGATGACGGCTAAACTGGTATTGTAATGGTGTACTCTTTCTTTTAAATATTAACGTTGGTATGTTCTATTATCTTGTGCTTATGTTC
This sequence comes from Chrysanthemum seticuspe, assembly GCA_019973895.1. Lineage (NCBI taxonomy): Eukaryota > Viridiplantae > Streptophyta > Magnoliopsida > Asterales > Asteraceae > Chrysanthemum > Chrysanthemum seticuspe. The sequence goes on along the minus strand of BPTQ01000004.1, from coordinate 279,099,787 downwards.
CCTTCCGTTACACCTCGTGTTTCCGCCTCCGGCGAGGGTGTGACAATCGCAGCGTCCTTCAAAACCATTTGCGATGTTTTACTAGCAGAAACGGAAAATAAGCAAATCCCTATCTACTTTGTCAGCAGGGTTCTTCAGGGAGCCGAACTAAAATATCCAGAATTGTAAAATCTAATTTTAGCTCTACTTCACGCTACAACACACCTTCAAAGGTACTTGCAAGCCCATCCCATAGCTGTGCTAACTGATAAACTGATCAAGCAGATACTATCAAAGCCAGAGAAGTTAGGAAGAATAGCCAAGTGGGCTATCAAACTAGGGGAGCACGAGATAGAATACAAGGGTAGGAATTCTATCAAAGGGAAAATACTAGCGGATTTTTTGGCAGAGACACCCTCTGAGCCCAGCCAAAACAAAAAAGCTGTAGAAAAGAAGCCCTCAAAGGCGGAGGAAGGGTGGAAGATTTTCATTGATGGGGCCTCTAGCTCTAATGGATTAGGGGGCAAGGTTAATGCTAGTCATCCCAGAAGGAAAGGAATCCACTTACGCTCTCCGTTTTGAATTTGATGCTACTAACAATGAGATAGAGTATGAAGCACTGTTAGCAAGCCTCCGACTTGCTAAAGACATGGAGGTTCAGAACTTGGCTATTTTTGTTGACTCACAACTAGTAGCTAACCAAATCAAGGGCTCCTACGAGGCAAGGCAACCTGTCATTAAGCATTGCCTGGATAAAGCCAAGGAAATGCTCAAAGGATTCAGTTCCTATGTCATAGAGCATGTCCAAAAGAACCAGAATAAGAACACAGGTGCATTAAGCAAGTTGGCCTCAATGGCATTTTCACATCTCACAAAGGAGGTTCTAGTTGAAGTGTTAGCAGAAAGGTTGATAATAAGGAATGAAGTAGCGGATGTGATCCTGGAAGAAGAGTCAAATTGGATGAGTCTGATCAGGGAGTACTTGATAAATGGCATCTTGCCGGAGGATCCAAAATTGGTAAAAAAGGTCCGGATAAAAGCACTAAAATATAGGATCATGGGAAATTACCTATATAGAAGGTCTTTTTTGTCTCCATGGCTCCGTTGTGTAGGACCCAAGTAAGCTTCGAACATCATTCAGTAGATACAAGAAGGGTCTTGCAGCCTACACACAGGACCCCACTCTATTGTATCTAAGATAACGAAGCTAGGATATTACTAGCCTTCGATGCATAGGGACACTGTGGATATAATTCAAAAATTTGAAGCTTGTCAAATTCATTCTCGAGTCCCAAGTCTACCAAAGCAATACATGACCCCCATTACATCCGCATGGCCCTTCAGTCAATGGGGAATCGATATAGTTGGTCCTTTACCAATCGCTCCAGGAGGGGTCAAGTTTTTGGTTGTTGCCATCGATTACTTCACAAAATGGGTTGAAGCCAAACCTTTGGCATCACTCACAGGAAGATATATGGAAAAGTTCATGTGGGAACACATTATTTGCCGATTTGGGGTCCCTCGCATCATCATCTTAGAAAACGGGAAGCAGTTTGCCGAAGGGGTATTTCCTATATTCTGTGGAGGTTTAAACATCAAGCAATCAGTCACCTCCGTCTACCTTCCTCAAGGTAATGGGCAGGTGGAAGTTACCAATAGAGATGTAATCAAGGGGATATAACGAATGCTCGGTCGAAGCCATCATGGTTGGTGGATGAGCTACCTCAAGTGCTTTGGGCGCACATGACGCATACCAAGTCTAGCCATGGCGAGACACCTTTTAGCCTAACATACGGGACCGAAGCCGTGATACCTTCGAAAGTAAGTGTTGAAATGAATCATGTCATGAATTTTGAAGTAGCAGAAAACGAAGCACGGCTCTGTGAAAATCTTGACTTAGTTAAAGAAAGAAGTGAAATCGCCTCAATAAGAGAGGCCATCCATAAGCAAAAGATTGAAAAGTACTACAACAACAGGGTTAGACCTTCAAAATTTAAGCCAGGAGAATATATCCTTCGACCTAACAGTGCAAGCAAAGCTGAATATCAGGGAAAACTAGGGCCCACATGGGAAGGACCCTATGTTGTAACATAAGCCTACGACAATGGAGCCTACAAGCTAGAAACCCTTAAGGGCGACGCTATTGATAGGACTTGGAATGGCACTACCCTTCTTAAGTATTACATATAAAACTTACCATGTCCAAGGACATTTTTATTTGTTTTCAATCAATGTACTGCATTCTTCTCACTTAGGGAAAGAAACATTAATGGTAGGCATCCTAGTTTTCATTTCTTAAAATGATGTAATCCTCCCTACCCACTTAATGTACTGCATTCTTCTCACTTAGGGAAATCTCTTGTTTCGTTCTAATACAACAAAGATTTTTCAGCTAAGTTGTTTATAAGTTTCAATATCGAATGGATGAAACAGGACAACTATAAGTCTTGAATACATATACAACATCCATTAAAACTTCACATTAACTTTCCTAAGTGGTCTTAAGGTATTCCAAGCCTTATGTTACCCAAAGGATAAAGATGGAGTGGATCGCAACCCTCTGTCAGCAATTAAATTATATGATTGCTATATTCTTTGTGCATAATTCACACACAATAAGGCTATGAATCTACCATACACCGTAGGTTGTAAAATAATATACGTGTATAAGTAACGTATGACAAGAACAAACATCACATCAAAATTGAGACATAGTCTCCATCTGTAGATACTAAAAATATGCTAGCACACCTAGCATAAGGCCATAGCCTGGAAGATAAGTCGGAAACATTGTATGAGGGAAGGCCGCATCGTTAGAAAGCATAAATTTAAATTGTTTCATCAGGCTGAAGCATGGAAAGCACTGACTGAAAATTATTTAAAATGGTACATACCACCCATAGGGCTAAATTACTGCCAACATGGCAGCCTTTACTGGTTCTTTGAGTAGGTTGGATCAACTGGTCCTGGTGATGGAAGCTTCATAGAAGGGGTCTTCTTGCTGGGAGAAACTGGTTGAATTTTCATTAGGCTTATTTGAGAGAAGGTCTTTGATAGAGGCCGTAGGATCCTTCTTTGATTCAGCGAGGAAGGGGTACTCAGCAATGGATAATGCATTACCGGCTTCATCTTATTCTTTCTCAGCTATTTACCGGTAGTAGGGCACATCGACAAGAACCACATGTTTACCTATTTATGCTATCTCCTCCAAGGTGGTGCACTTACAATTAAAGATGGCTGTAGTAACCAGTTTTCCCACTAATTCTACGACCTCATCGCTATGGTATAGCTCCATAGCTATATAGGGGACAACCTTGGAGACCACATCAGCTCTATCCTTTTGAAGTATCTTGCAATGAAGATTCAAGCCATCTACATCCTTCCTCAACTTGATTTCTTGCTCCCCGAGCCTGGCTCTCTCAGTTTCCAAACCTGCACATTTAGATGTCAGAGCAGCAATTTGTTCCTTATAACTTGTAACCTTGGCTTCCTTAAGCTTTAGCCTGCTACATTCTGCAAGACTATCAGTAAGTTGTTGTTCAAGCTTCTGGAGGTCTGTTCCAAGGCCATGAACCAAAGGATTCTTTTCAAAATCCTTCATTGCCTCTTCACATTTTCTTTTCAGATATGCATATTGCTACTCTCTAGCCTTCTCTCTGGCAAGCATAATGTTCATCTCGTCCCTAGCAGATTTAACAGCATGAAGAAGTTCTCTAGTCAGGTATTAAGGTGGTTGTCAAGAACAGCCTGTCTAGTTGTAACACCCCCAAATTCGATATACGCAGCGGAATTAAGGTTGGGGTATTACTTCATGGATCATAGTCATAATAATAGATAAACGGCTCAAAAGAGACGTTTTAGATAAAATAGTTATCATTCATTTATTTAAATCAGAGTTTTACAAAAGAAAGGTCCCAACGGAAATACTGCAATACATAGTTTTATTCTTGTGAATGATAACAAAATGGACACCCTTTTTATAAGAAAATCCATAGCCATTCCGTGCCAAGCCGTGCTCTAGTTTCCTGAGATAAAACATGCTAAAAAGTCAACAAAAAGGTTGAGTGAATCCATAGTGTTTGTATAATAATCAGTTGAACACAAGATAAGCAGTAGTAAAATCAGTAATATTGCAGTACAGTATATTACCCTAAGTCTCATGACATGCAAACCTTAACACGAACGCGTCATAATAATGACGTAAGTTACAAACATCATAGTGATAATGTGACCAACAATGCCCTCCAGTAGGAGTTTGCCATTCTTCTAGTATTCTCAAATAACGTGCATTTGGTTACCTTCCGGCTAACATAAATGGGGCGTCAACTGCCAATAGATATATTCACGATATTCGCGTTCATTCGTAAGTGATTAACGGTTCATGATATGAGGGACTTTTAGTGGCAACATTAGGTACTTAGGCAATATCAATCAGAATAGCATACATAAAAATACTTGTGTTCTGTTTTTGTAGCATGTATCTCCCCACGAGTTTTGAAAAGAATATGTAAGAGTGGGACTATGAACTCACCTCGGTGTTATCGTAGTCTGGATGGAAAATAAATTAAGTAATATGAACAAACAGCTCCGACTCGCGACCTGAGTTGCTATGTCATGTTTTTAGTATTCGAGTTCAAGTTTATGCGACGATAATGCTTTATCGATAGTTAGGTAAACATGAAGTCTCTTCAAAAATTAGTAATACTTATCATACTTATTTTTATGGCTCGGATGATTGTTTATAAGTTTTATCAAAACCCAAGTTGTTAAATATGATATGTTTCCAAAATGTTATATTTTACCATTTTGAATATTCACGGTTTTTACCCTTGCACTTTCAAAAATGACGCTTTAAACCCTCAACTATGGGTTATTGACAAAATCAACCCTTTTATAATTAAGTTTGAAGAAATTACATTTTTAGCCCAAGAAAACTTTATCTTTCAAAAATTACAATTTTTATACTTGTAGTTTTATAAGAAAAGTTCACTTGTTTTAGGCCTAAATTGACAAAAGTGAGGGTAAATATAAGCAAGGCCTGAAGAGGTTTTTACTACGTTCTTGATCCCTTCAAGAGTTTTTAGGGTGGTATTTCTAATGGTTCAAACTAGAAGTCTTAAGGTCTTACGGTTTGGTCGCAATGATTTTGTTGGGATATGAAAGTGCTGAACATTTAGAATGCTGATGATTAGTCAAAGTACTGCTAAATGATAAAGTCAAAGTACTGCATACGAAGTCAAAGTACTGCAAGAACAAAGAACTGTTTTATTCGTTTATAGAAAGTCTTGTAATTCTAGAATATTCTATGTTAGATTACTTGACGTACAAGGATACAAATTGTAAACCGACTAGGGTATCCTTGAGCCTATAAAAGGACCCCTAGATTGGCATAAGATGTACGTGATTTTATTAGAGTTTTAGAGAGAAGTTCGATATTATTAGAGTTGTTAAAGATCTGAATAATAAGTAGAGTTAGAGTTATTAATAAAATCGTTCATTGTTAAAGTTATTCTTCTTAGCTTTGTTAAGTAAATTCCGCATACTTAATAGAGTTTGCTCAGTGTTTCTTTGTTAATAACTTAGGATTTATCCGAGGTTATTAAACCTTAACAAGCTATTAAAGTTAGTTTTGTTAGAGTACATCGATCCAACAAGTGGTATCAGAGCTTGTGTGTAAACTCTGACTAAGAAGAAACCCTAAAACCTACTACAGAACCTAAAGATGTCGACTGATTCTGTTTCACAACCTTCCATCACTTCAATGAGGATTCCTGTCATCAAGAAGGGTGAATACGATTTATGGTGTATGAAGATGAGGCAGTACATTGCCATTACAGACCATGCTCTATGGAATGTAATCGTCAATGGTAATGAAGAAGTTCCAGAAACTGTAGATGTTCCTGGACAACCCAAAGCACCTAAGGCAGTCCTACCAGCAGCTACATTAAGGAATCAAGAGAAGGCTCTCAACATTCTCTTGTCTGCCATTCCAGATGGTCATCTTCTCAAGTTTCATGACGCTAAAGATGCTAAGCAGCTCTTGGCTGCTCTCAAGACCAGATTTGGAGGGAATGAAGCTTCTAAAAAGATGCATAGAAATCTGCTGAAACAACAGTTTGACACTTTCACTGTAGGTGAAAGAGAAAGTCTTGATGCTGCATATGATAGATTTCAAAATCTTCTTAACATGTTGGAATTATACAAAGCTCAAGTTTCAGTTGAAGATGCTAATCTGAAGTTTCTAAGGAGTTTGCCATCTATATGGCATGTGATTGCTACTATGATCAGAGGACAACCAGGCTTGGATGTTATGGACTTTGATGATCTCTACAATTATCTGAAGGTCTATGAGCATGAGATGAATGGTCAAACAAGTTCTAAGTCTCACAGTATTGCTTTTCTATCATCTGAAAAGAGGGGCAGTACTTCGACCAAAAGTACTGCTTCTCCAACTCAAAGTACTGTGCCTCAAAGTACTGTCTCGTATACTGCTCCCACCTATGCTCAGCAAACCCTACCACCCACTACTATGCACTCAGATGAGGTTGTGTGCTCTTTCTTTGCACAACAAGCTTCTTTACCTGTCGTTTATGAAGAAGATCTCTCCCAGATTGATGAGGATGCTTTAGAAGAGATTGATATCAGGTGGCAAGTTTCTTTGATCACTGCAAGGTTCAAGAAGTACATGAAGAAAACAGGAAAGAGCATTGACTTCAAACCTAAACAGGGAATCACTTTTGACAAATCCAAAATTGAATGCTTCAATTGTCAAAAGACTGGACACTTTGCAAGGGAGTGTAGGTTTGCTAAGTATCAAGGAAACAGGATGACTGAGAAACCAAAACTGGAGCTAAAAGAAATCCCCATTACTGAAACAAAGGCTTTGGTTGCTCAAGAAAATTTGTCAGAAGTTGACTGGAGTGAAGAGTTTGATGATGAACCAGTGACTTATTGTATGGTAGCAGTGGAAGAAGCAGTTGAAGATTCGGTAGAAGAATTGGATTGGAGCATTGTTTTTGATGAGGAAGTTGATCATGCTGCTTTGGAATCTGGAGATGGATATGGAGCATTTGATTAGAGCTTGGAGTGTGAAGATGATCCTGTTCTACTTGCAATGGTAGCTACTTCACCAAGTTCATCTCCTATCTCTGAGGTATGCTCAAATTGTTATGATTTCTATCAAAAATTGCTAAAAAGTTATGTAATTGAAAGAGATAATTGTGTTAAGGCTAGGTCTGAGGTAGCAGGTTATCAAATAACGTTAGAGTCAATGGAAGCTAAAATTATAACACATGAAAATAATGAAATGGCTTGGGCTGAAAAATATGAACAACAGGATTACCAGTTAAAACTTAGTGAATGGAAACTAAACTGTAAAATTGCTGAAATTGAGAAACTCACTAAGGAGAGAGATGATTTGTTAGCAAAGTTTGATGCCTGGAAAGAATCTGGTCTGTCACATGTTACTTATGTTCAAAAACAGAGAAGAGCATACATTAGAACTGGCTTAGGTTTTGGTATGGACTTTGATAACATAGAAGAGAATCAATCTAGTGATCAGGATGACTTAGAAGATGTAACCACTAGCGATGATGAACTCATTAATTATGTAGACACATCTAGTAATGAGGATTCAATTAGTGATTCACCTCCTGAGTATAAGAAAGACAGAGGTTATCATGCTGTTCCACATCCAGTTGGTAGTCATCAACCCATAAGACCTGATGTTTCACGTTTTGGTGTAGACAGTCTAGAGTTTAGGAAGAAGCTTATTGGTCAATCTAGGTCTGAAACTCCAAAAGAAACTATTGAAACCAATTTTCAAAGTCAAGCAGTACCTTCTACTCAAAGTACTGCTCCACAAGCAGAACCTTCAGGAAAACCTTTTCAAAACAGTACTGCTAAACCTCTTTGGGATAATTTTGGTCAAAACAGATTTAATCATTCACCTAGAAGGCACAATAGTTTTGGTCATAGACATAGAAGAAGTCATGTGGGAAGTATGGGTGAAAAACTGTGTTTTGTGTGTTTTAGTCCTAATCATTTAATCAAGGATTGTGAACATCATTCAGAATACCTAAGGAAATTTTCAAAGAATAGGTCTACTAACCAGAAACCTAGAGAGCACAAACCAGTTTGGAATAATTCTAATAGGGTCAATCACAACAACTTCTCACCAGATCATAGGTACCCCCATCAGAGAAGACCTTTTTCTAAACCACCAGTACCTTCACAAGCAGTACCTTCTCAAAGTACTGCTCAGTCAAACCAAGGTACTGTGAATACCACTTGGCAAAGAAATCCTAGGAGATCTCACCACTATCAACCTAGAAGGTACTACAATTCACATAGGGGATCTAGATCATAGGAACCAAGTGTTAAAACTGAATGGGTTAAGAGAGAAAGTACTGCTGAGGGACAAACTGTACATTCAACAAAAAGTGAATCAGATGTTATCATTATACAAGAAAAAGAGATTGATTTTGCAAAAGAAAGTTCTGTTGAAAATCCAGAAAGTTTTGAAAATCCACATGCTAAAAATCAATAGATAATCCTGGATCATATTTTGAAAAATAGTGGAAACTACATACTCAAAGAATTTGAGTTTGTAACTCCACAAGGGGAACACAAGTCAGTAATGGCTTGGGTTCCTAAAAGAGACTAACTTTCTAAATCTTTATGCAGGGAAACCCAGAGGAGGAGCTTAAAGATCATCTTATTGTGGATAGTGGTTGCTCTGGAAGTATGACAGGAGACAAGGAAATTCTGTCTGATTTTAGATATATTAGTGGAGGAAGAGTTGCTTTTGGGAATGATCCCAATGGAGGAAGAATTACAGGGAAAGGAACTATCAAAGCAGGGAGAATAGACTTTGAGAATGTTAGATATGTGAAGGAGCTGAAGTTCAACTTATTGTCAGTTTCTCAAATCTGTGACAAAAAGCATCCTATGTTATTCACTGATACAGAATGTCTCATCCTTTCTTCTGAATTCGAGCCTGTTGATGATAACTTGGTAGTTCTCAGAGTTCCAAGGACAAATGATGTGTATAGTCTGGACATGAAGAGTCTTAACTCTTATGGACGAGCCACCTGTTTAGTGGCAAAAGCAACAACTGAAGAAGCACATCAGTGGCATAGAAGATTGGGCCATGTAAATTTCAAGAATATCAACAAACTGGTCAAAGGCAATTTAGTTAGAGGTTTGCCTTCAAAGACTTACAAGAATGAACACTCATGTTTGGCGTGTAAGAAGGGAAAACAACACAAAGCTTCATGCAAGAAGCTTGAGGAGAGGACAATTAAAGAACCTTTGGAGTTATTACATATGGATCTGTTTGGTCCCGTCTCTGTGGCAAGTTTAAACAAGAAAAAGTACTGCTTAGTTGTTACAGATGATTGCAGTAGATTCAGTTGGGTATTTTTCTTGGGATTTAAAGATGATACTTTTGATGCTATTCAGACACTAATAATAGCACTTGAAAACCAACTGAGACTCAAGGTCAGAGGTATTAGATGTAACAATGGAACTGAATTCAAGAACAAGCTTATGGATGAATTTTGTGCTAACAAAGGAATCAAGAGGGAGTTCAGTATTGCAAGAACACCATAGCAGAATGGTGTTGCAGAGAGGAAGAATAGGACTTTGATTGAAGTAGCTAGAACTATGCTTGCAGATTCACAACTACCTATTCAATTTTGGGCTGAAGCTGTAAGTACTACTTGCTATGTACTCAACAGAGTATCAGTCACAAAACCACAGATGAAGACACCTTATGAGTTGCTGATGGGCAACAAACCCAACATTCGTTTTATGAAGCCTTTTGGATGCCCTCTCACTATTTTAAACACAATTGATAATTTGGGAAAGTTTGATGGCAAGTCAAAAGAAGGATATTTATTGGGTTATTGTACCAACAGTAAGGGATTTAGAGTGTACAACAGAGTCACTAAGAAGATTCAAGATTGTCTTCATGTTGAGTTTTTAGAAGATCAAGATAATCAGAAGGGTAAAGGTCCTGATTGGATGTTTGATCTTGAAGTTCTAACTCCTTCTATGAACTATGTACCTGTTAGAGAAGAAAATCAATCTGTACATGATGTAGAAGACTTGCATTATGTTGTTCATGGAGTTCATATTAGACCTGATGTTGTTCCTGGTACTACAAAGAAAAGTACTGAAGTTCCAAAGCAAAGTACTGATGCACCAAAAAAAAGCACTAATGAACCAAATTCCTCATTATCTGCTGAGGAGCAATCTATTCAGGAAGAACTTAATCAGATGCTTCTTCAAGATGTTTTAGCACATTCTTACACTGATGAACAAAGAAGATCTTATGAAGCAGCAAAGAGAAAGACTAAAGTACTGCTGCACCAGTTGACAGTACTTTAGATGATTTGGATGATCCTACCATGCCTGGATTAGAAGAAACTGATGATGAGTTTGCAGATGAAGGTATTTTCTCAGATTCCAATGAAGGTACTGATTATACTAACTTGGATGATACATATGGAGTTCCACAGTCTCCAATCTTAAGGATTCATAAGAATCGTCCTACTGATCAAATCATTGGTCCTTCTACTTCTGGAGTGATGACAAGACACAAAGCTAAGAGTTTTACTAAACCTCATAATGCTTTACTTAGCTTTGTCTACAAACAGAATAGGCTGAATCATAAGGACCATCAAACAGGTCTGTTTACTTGCTTTATTTCTCAAGAGGAACCCAAGAATATTGCTCAAGCATTGACAAAAGAAAGTTGGGTTAAAGCTATGAAAGAAGAACTCCTACAATTCAAACTTCAAGAAGTTTGGGTATTATGTGATCTTCCAGATGGGAAGAAAGTTATTGGAACCAGATGGGTTTTCAGAGTCAAGAGAGATGAAAGAGGTAATGCCATCAAGAACAAGGCAAGGTTAGTTGCTCAAGGCTACAGACAAGAAGAAGGAGTAGATTATGATGAAGTATTTGCTCCTGTAGCAAGGAATGAAGCTATTCGAATATTTTTTGCTTTTGCTTCATATATGGGATTTCAGGTTTACCAGAAGGATGTCAAGAGTGCCTTTCTCTATGGCACTATAACAGAAGAAGTTTATGTTAAACAACCTCCTGGTTTTGAAGATCCTAAACCTCCTAACAAAGTCTACAAGGTGGTTAAGGCTCTTTATGGCCTTCATCAGGCACCTAGAGCTTGGTATGAGAGGCTCTCCACATTCTTATTACAACATGGTTATAGAAGGGGAGCTATAGGCAAGACTTTGTTTATCAAAAGAGATAAGAAGTGTATCATGTTAGTTCAAGTCTATGTTGATGATATCATCTTTGGAGCTACCAAACAGTCTATGGTTAAGGAGTTTGAGCAGCTGATGCAGAAAGAATTTCAAATGAGTTCAATGGGTGAGTTAAATTTCTTTTTGGGACTTCAAGTTAAGCAATCAAAGGAAGGAATTTTCATAAGTCACGACAAGTATGTATCTGACATACTTAAGAAGTTTAATTTTGATGACATGAAGTCTGTCACTACACCTATTAAATCAATTAACTCATTGGGCAAGGATGAAGATGGACACCCAGTTGAAGTAAAGTTATATAGATCAATGATTGGTTGTCTTATGTATCTCACTGCATTTAGGCCTGATATCATGTCTGCAGTTTGTTTATGTGCAAGATATCAAGTCTCACCAAAGATTTCTCATATGAATGCAGTGAAGAGAATTTTCTGTTATTTGAAACAACAACCTAAGTTAGGGTTGTGGTATCCCAGGGATTCACCTTATCACTTGGAGGCTTTTTCAGATAGTGATTATGTAGGTGATAATTATGACAGAAGATCAACCACAGGTGGATGCCAATATCTTGGAAGAAGATTAGTTTTATGGCAGTGTAAAAAGCAAACAATTGCAGCAACATCATTTACTGAAGCTGAATATGTAGCTGCTGCAAGTTGTTGTGGACAAGTTTTGTGGATGCAGAATAAACTCTTGGATTATGGGTTCAATTTTAAGAACACTCCTATCAATATTGATAATGAGAGTACTATCTGTATTGTGAAGAATTCAGTATACCTTTCCAAGACCAAGCACATTCAGATTAGGCATCACTTTATCAAAGATTGCTATGAGCACAGACTCATTAATGTGGTCAAGGTTCACACGGATGATAATGTAGATGACTTACTCACCAAAGGCTTTGATGTTTCAAGATTTAATCACTTGGTGGTAAGCATTGGCATGATTAACTACTGAGCTACATTTAAGGGGAGGACTATTAGTATTAGTATAGTCCTATGCATTGTTTGAGGGGAGGATATTTTTTGTATACTTTGCGAAGATGTGGTTAAGGATAAAGAACCTCAAGGTACTGAAGAGCATGTTGTCATTGAAAGTACTGCAGAAGAAAGGTCTGATAATCAAGGTACTGAACAACAAAGTACTGCTTTCATTAGAACTCACAGACAAGAATTGGTTACACCAAGGGTATTAGACTTTGAAGAGGAAGCTGGTCCTTCAACTATTCCACATGAAGAACAAGCTGGTCCCTCAACAACTGTTATACCAGAAGAAGCTGATACACCTCAAAGGATACATACTGCTAGTGATGATGAATTTATTGCAACTATTTTGCATGATTTATCAAAGCCAATGGCTGTTACTATTCCAATAGTGCAAGAAGAGGAACAATCAAGAGTTTCTCAACCTGCTATTGATCCTAAGGATAAAGGGAAAGGTGTTTTGGTAGAAGTAAAGAAGAAGAAACCAACTTTAGCATAGTTAAGAGCTGCTCAAGATGCTTTGAATGAAAAAGCAGCTAGAAAGATTCAAGAAAAATTAAATGCTAAAGATAGAGAAGATAAGGAATCTGAAGAAGCTCATAGTAGAGAAGCAGCTAAGAAGTTGCATGAGGAATTGAATGCTGAAGCTAGTGAACAATTAGAATCACCTGTTCCTGTTTCTTTTATGCCTAGAAAACCAAATCTTGCTAAAGAAAGAAATGCAATGATGGCGTATTTGAAAAGCAGAGGGTATAAAGGATTGCAGAAGTTGAAGCATGTTGATATGAAGAGATTATATGATGTTGAGACAGAAGCTTATAAGAAGGATGTTGCAAGTATCAAAGATTATAAAGATGAAGCTACTTGGACTGAAGCAGAAAGAAAGAAAAGTTTGAAAAGAAAAAGGAAAACTGAAGTTGAAGATAAACAGTTTTCAAAGAAAGAAAAAGTGGAGTTAAGATCTGAAACTAAGGATGAATTAAGAAATTATCTCAGAATAGTAGATTTTGAATATTCCAGAGAAGATGCTGACATGAAGATGAACAGATCTCAGATTACTACTTTTGAAGTTATGGATTCTAAAGATGGAAGCTATCTGATGTTTCATAGAGAAGATGAAAGCTTCAGAGTGTTCAACAGAATATGGGATTTATTGCATATCATAGATAGAGTGGATCTATTCTATTTATATCATGTGGTGAAAGAATATTTTGAACATCATTCATCAGAGGGAATTGGTTTAGTCTTACTTGGAGATCTCACAACTGCATGGGAAACTGAAGAACAGCGTAGTGATGAAATTTGGAAGAATCAAGAGAGCTGGGAAATTGTCTGCTGGAGATTTTTTGAAGAATCTGGAGTTCATGTTCTAGAGCTGGAAAATGGTACAATGATTCACATGTTTGCTGATTGATAAGGTTTTAAAAGGTACCTTTTTGAGGGGTCGTTTAAGCCCTTATTTGATCACTTTTGTATCCGTTATTGCTTAATATCGTTTCTTTTCACTTTTTAGGTCTCTTGAAGGCAAAATGCTCGAATGGCACTTATTTGGACGAAAAGGCGCGATTATACGAAGAAAATGGCCAAAGTCAGAATCAAGACACTCAAAGCTGCTGAAAACATAAGGTGACGGCGTCAGGTGTTAATTGTGAAGCTGTCGGAGGATCTTTGTGACGGGACAGAAGCCAAAACTCCCATTTTCAAGTGACGACGTCAAGTTATAAAAGAGTAGGCCGTCGCAACTCAGACGGCCTAGATGTAATCCAGACGGCGTCAGAAGCTGAAGAGGACGGTGTCACTAGCATAAGGTGACGGTCGCAAGTCTAACGTGGCCAAGAAGAAACCCTAATGACGGCGACACGATGGCGTCACAAAACATAAGGTGACGCCGTCGCATATGTAATATTATATATAGAATCCGAATTTTTCAGTATTTGGTGTGTAGTCTTTTGGAGTAAAAACCTAAACCAATCTAAGGCTGTCTTGTACAGTATTTTAGGGTTCCAAACCCTATCTTACACCAAGATAAGTGTTTTATTTCATTAATACAATTATGTCTTTGATTATTTGTGTGTATGCTTGCATGTTTTCCATGTCCGGCTAATTTACTTGTGTGTTTGCTTAGGGAATATGAAACTTAATTATTGAATATTGATTGGTTGTTTCTTATCTTAGTTGATTAATGATCTAGTAATGCGATAGGTCATTCGTTGTGTACTTAATGCTTGATTAAATCTTTGTGAACCTTAGAATATAACTCCTTGAGTAGTTGTAAGCTAAACCATCCAAAGAGTGCCTTAGAGTAAGAGTTTATTATCCCTAGTGGGTTTTGTAGACGAGACCCTTTGGTAAGTTCAAAGAGTTAGGGAGAAACGCATACCCTACAACCTTAGACACACAACGCAACTAGGAATAAGGACATAACAATTCAACCACCAATAGGAGATAATTAAGCAGTAGTAAAACCTAAGTAAACACATCTTTAAACTATCATACGAGCACACATTAATTAGACATAGACTACATACACCTTAGATTAGATAATTAGATAAGTAGAGTAATCGGTAGCAAAACCAACCCCCCCCCCCAAATTTAAACCCCGAAATTCGTACCTTTCCTTTCCTTAAAAAATATAAAAAGATAAAAAAATAATCTTCCTCAACCACAACCTTAGCGTAGTAACTTCTCACTAGCATTCCTATTCCCCTAGAGAACGATATCAATACCAGTGGGTTACCCTAATACTACACTACAACGATTAGGTTCACTGCCTAAGGTGTTGAAAAACTTGCTCGACGAAAAGGAAGTTCCTTTGACCCCGAACGACGCGTGTAGCGTTATCAAGTTTTTGGCGCCACTGCCAGGGAATAGAATAGCTAGTTAGTAGTCCACCTCGTTTAGGTTTCTTTACTTGATTCCTATCAAGTAAACTTTTTTCTCATTTTTAACTTCCTCTTAGTCTATCCCCCTTCTTCGTGACCTTTGTTCGTAACCCCATCACCTTTCATCATGGAAGGTGATAACCAACTGCCACTTACCCTTAGACAACTTAGAACCAGCAGTTCTACCAAAACTCTTCTTGAACCTTTTGCAGAACCCGAAAGAGAGCTCAATAGGCGAAGAAAAGCTCTCCATGATTCGGAACCTCATGGCACTTCCATCAACTTTGATGAAGTCACCTCTGATGAAGAATCCCCTCATTCCCCTGAAACCATCATCATTGACGATCTAAGCCAAAATGGCGAGGACATTCTTGCTACTCCGGTCAATGGACCCATTAATCCTCCTGAAGCAAAATCTCTCGGGGAATATTCTTCCCCCTCTGCATCTGGATTCACCAGTGCCATTGTCTATCCTTCACAACAAGTCAATGAGGTACTGCATGCCTCTGACATTTGGCTGATCCAAAATGCATGTCAATTCCATAGATCCCACAGCGAAAACCCAATCCACCACATCAAACAGTTTTTAAAAATTGTTGATGCTATCTATGCCGACGGGGCATCCAAGGAGACATCTAGACTCTGGTTCTTCCCATTTTCTCTTCAAGAGCAAGCCAAGGGGTGGCTCGATAAGCTCCCTCCATGGTCTATTTTCACGTGGGAACAACTCACAACCAAGTTCACCAAGAAGTTCTTCCCCCCTGGAAGAACTGTAACAATTAGGAGCAAAATTCTGCACTTCCATCAGACAGATGGAGAATCTATCACTAATTCCTGGAGTCGTTACAAAGAACTTATTCAACAAGCCCCACACCATGGTATCAACCTTTGGTTGCTTGTTCAAATCTTTTACGACAATGTCTCCCGAATGGATAAAAAAGGGATTGATTTCTCAACTGGCCGAAGAATTGCGAACCTCACTGCAGAAGAAGGGTGGAACCGCATTGAGGAATACATCCAATACCAAGAAAGCCATTGGAATGAGCCAGTAAACGCGCTAAGTATCTCTACTTTCTCAAATGAAGAGTTATCCTTCGATGATCGGATTAAGAAAGCACAGAAGAAGCTTGCATACCTCACGAAATCACCAGAACCAAAAAGGCTGATTAACCCATACCTCATATGCGACATTTGTGGAGGGCCACACGAGAGTGATGAGTGTGATGACACACGCCAAGAGAGCGTCTTCCTTTCCAGTCATGATATTTATGATGACCCTTCACTCCTTACATTCTATCAAAACGATGAATGTGACCCCTGGGGCAATCTGAAATGGAGAACTGAAGGAAGGGAAGGATCTGAATACACCATCCATGATGCCTTTGAAGAAGAACTCGGGCAGTTTACCATGGAAGGGACCACACTCTTAAAAGGTCTTGAAGAGTTTATCCAAGAGCAGCAAACTGAATTAGAAAGTCAATTCGCCAACCTCTACAAAAGAATAAGCGGATCTAGCCCAGACTTTCACGATCCAACTTGCACCATCACCACTCGATCAGGAACCACTACCAAGGATCCCCCGCATCCTGACCGGAACCCCACCACAAGGGAACCTGTGTTAGGAAATGAGGCAATTCCTGAACCTCTTCTAACCCCTCACGGTCCCCCTCCACAAACACCAGCACCGGCCCAACAACCAACTCTCGCACGGATTCCCTATCCCTCTCGTCTTAAGAATCAAAAGGCTGAAGAAGACAATGAAAGAATATTGTCTTATTTGAAACAAACGTCCGTCAACATACCACTCCTTGATGTATTCTATCACATCCCTAAACATAGCAGATACTTCAAGAGGTTAATATCTAATCGTAAGAAACTTGAAGGGTTGATATCATTAGGAGAAGAATGTTCGGCTATCATTCAGAAAAGCCTGCTGATTGGTGCTAAACAGTCAAGTTTAATCACGCAAGCTAGCCACTTGTGAATGGCCAACCGTAATAAACTTAAAACAGCTCAAACACCAAATGCAATTTAGATAAGAGGAATATAGGGGATTCCTGGGTCGTTAAGTCCCACGGAGGATGAATTGGTGTTAAACAACTTCAGATGATAGAATGATCACTAAGGATAGTGATCAGTAAGGATTTTGATGAATAATTACCTAAAGAAAAGATTTACAAATTACAGCGACTTAAATGCAAATTAAGAAAATTAAAAAGTTAAAATATATTAAATAAATGCTATCACTATTTTTACAATGATGAACGTTTAAAACCTAAAACGTACGTTTAAATAAAATTACGTAAACGTACAAAATAAAACGTGAGTTTTAAGAAATAAAAGGCCTAAAAATATAAAATGATATTTTTACAATCCTAATAATAAAAGAAAATTATTAGAAAAATAAAATTATTTTTACAACTATTTATTTAATTATTATTAATTAAAAACTATTTATTAAGTATTTAAAATGCACTAAAATATAAGAAAATACAAAATTAACCTAGAAAAATGAAATTATAATTTAGAAAAATCTAAAATATGATAAAACTTATTTTAAAACTGAAAATATATTTTTTAGACTTTTTATGTATTTATTATTAATTTAAAACTATTTAAAACTAATTAAAATGCTAGAAAATACTATTTAATCTAAGAAAATTATGGAAAAATATTTTTTATGACTTTTATATTTATCTTAATCTATGAAAATTGAAAACATATTTTTTTAAGCTTTTTCTGATTTATTAGTATTAAAAGCTATTTAAAAAGACTTAAAAACTATTTAAAATAAAGAAAAATAGAAAACAGTGCAGGAAAAATATGAAAAATTCAGGAAAATACTAAAATATTATTCTTAATCTATGAAAAATATAAAAACATATGCTTATGTGTGAGAATAATAAGCTGCAGTGTAACTGCTTATTAATAAGCAATTCAAAATAAGCTAAAAGCCACAAATGACCACCAAATAAACACAGAAGCTAGGTTATGCTATAATAACTAAATACTAACCTATTCCAACCATCCTAAACTTCTGAAAAGCAGTTTAAGCCAAAGATTAAGCAAATCAAAAACTAGCTTTATTCAGAAAATGGGACAACATGTTGGCTGATCTAGGAGTGGGGTCCACAGAGCTTAAGCTCAAAAGCTTGACTGAAACTGATAGTCAGCTGGGTGGTGAGTGATATTGAACCAAGAACCACCAGTGGGGTCCACTGGTGTGGCCTGTGGGACCCACCAAAGTGGTGGTTATGTCCACTGTTGTGGAGGTGCAAGGCTGCACAGGGCATCATTTCAGAGAAGGGGTCAAAATAAAGCTAAGAATAAGCACTTTATAAGCTAAGTGGAAGTTAACTACTATTTTTATAATTTGTTTAAGCAGTTAAAGTTTACTATCCCAAAAGCATTTAAGCTAAATCCTAATATTGAATCCTACACAAAATTATTCATTTTATTCAAAAACTGCATATAAGAAATTTGACTTTATGAAAACAGATGAGATTTTTGACTTTTATGAGACTTGAATCCAATTTGTTAACTAAGAATGTTGTAATAAACTATACTAAAGCTAAAAGAAGCTACTCTAATGAATTCTAAACACAAATCAAGCTAATGTCCTATAAATTTACAACTGATAAGAACATTAGGACAGATTTTACTTGATTTTGACTTTTAACTAATGAGGCTTGGTTTTAAGGACTTGACTGAGTTATTTTGAACTAGAGTTACATGAAGCAATAACAAGCTATGACAATTATGCCTTATAACACAGTTTAACAAGCTTATCCAAACACCACTTATAGAAGCTGTTTTGAAGCTTTTAGAAGCTTAACACTGATTTAAGCCATAAAATCAATTGAATAACTTATATTAACTATATTGAGACAGATTTAAACTAAAATTAACAATATTTAAACACTTAAATTAAGAAATGTAAATTTTAAGTAACTTGCTTACAATTTGTAAAGTTGCACAGAACTGAGAACTGAAAGTTGAGAACCACTCCTATAGCTTCCCAATAAGCTCTAAACCAAGATATAATCCAAAACCAGCTCTGCTACACTGTCTTGATCATTTCTCATAGGATTCTTATTTTTAACTAATTTCTTGGTAATTTTTGGAGATTTTTGGATTTCAACTCTAAAATGGATTTTAAGATTTCTAATAGCTTATAGAAGCTTTATAAGAGCTTTTATGAACTTAAGAGTCCAAAACATTAACTTCTAACAACATTCGACTCATCATGAAATTTTTAAACTTGAAATTTTGCATAAACTGGAAATGAACCTTAATACTGAAATTTATTATTGAAAAAGGATTAACATACACTGAAATTGATAACAATAGTACTTGGAAGATTAAAATTACACTAGAGATTGGAGATTTATTAAAACGACTAAAACTAAACTAAATTACACTACTTGGCTATCTACATTGCACCCAACTTGTATATATTGACTTCTTTTTGATCTTTGTCGACCTCTGATTGTTTCCCACCATTTCTCAGCCATTGGATCATTGAAATTCATCAAAAACGCCTACATGGCATTTTGGCGCCAAAAAGCTGTTTAAACAGTACAAGTAGTTTGAGGGCAATTAAAGAATTTTGGGAGTATCAGGAAGACAAATGAGAAGTTTTGTGATATTTTTAGCCAACTTGGGGAGGTTTTGAGCAATACCATGTGCTGGTATTGACTCAGTGGTAGTTTTGGGGTGAACAGGGGTGTGAACAGCATTTATGGTGGAGTGTTCTAATGGGAAAAGTGGTGGAAAGTGGGGGTGAGCTGGAGATGGTGAGGTGGTGGTAAGAAACCACTCTGGTTTTTGGGTTTGCAGGCGTGGGTGAGAGAGAGGCACAGTGAAGGGCGGTATTCATTTATTTAAAACGGGGTTGGGTTTGGGCTTGGAAGGGTGTTGGGCCATGGACTGGGTTTGGTTTGGATTGGATTTGGTATTTAATAATAAGAGGTTCGTTTGTTTTTAGCTTAATAATCACAAGGACCATTTTTGTCATTCGGCCAAAGTTCAAGGACTGAACCTGTAATTTCCCCAAAGTTTACACAAGGACCAAACCTGCCATATGTGAATAGTACAAGGACCAATGATGATTATTTTCCATTTTTAAAATATCCAAGGACCATATTTGACATTTTTCCAAAGTTGAGGGACTAAAGTTGTCATTTTGTAAATTTTAAACTTTAAAAGGTTTATTTTGACAACTTTTGAATCCTATGGACCTTAAATGACATTTTACAAGTTTTTGAATTACCAGGGACTAATTTTGACAACTTTTGTAACTTGGGGGACTAAAACTGCCAATTATGCAAACTTGATACGTTTTTCATCTGATTTTGGTATTTTTGCATTTAAAACATATAAAACACTTGTTTGTGATATTTTCATCATTTTGATGCATTTCTGAGTGTTTTCAGATGTTTTTGCAGTCTATATAGTATAAAAATGATGAGTATTTAGACACTCATCAATCCCCCACACTAAGATATTGCTAGTCCCTAGCAATGATTTATGAAAAGTTAATGGATTTTATCTCTTTACCAAAAGCCATTACTTCTGGAGTAGCCAATTGTTTTAGTTCAAGTAAGAACCTTGGTACAATGATAACCAAATGATTTTGAGCAAATCACCAGCTTTCAACGGTTTTGATTTGTCTTTACCAGAAGCCGTTTGCTTCTGGGCTAGCCAACTCTTAGATAAATTATCAATATTATCTTTGGTGAGCCTATTACCAATTATGGTTTTTCCACTGCCTTTACCACAAGCCATAAACTTGCGGGCTAGCCAACTCTTCACTTTTTAGGATATGGTGAGTTGAACACCATACAATTTTTGGCAAATTGCAAGCCATAAACGGATTTGAGATATCTTTACCAAGAGCCGTTTGCTCCTGGATTAGCCAATCCTTATGTGGGTTAGACATGGTGGACTGATTACCATTTGTTGTGTTTAGTACATAGTACTTCCACTAAAATAAAAAATTTTAAAATTTGGCTATTTTGGGGGAAAAAGGGACTAAAAGGGTACATTTATGATCAAATTCGCCAGAATTTCCCCCCACACTTAGAAATGAATATTTTCCTCAATATTCAAAGTACCGGCTGTTATGCCGAAACTTAGAACGTAAAAAGATAATATTACTACCTAAGTGTAGAAACACAACAATTATTCTCTTTTTTAATATTTACAATTTTCATTCATTTTTTAGATCTATAAACAACATGTGGGGTATCTCCCCCACACTAGGGTGGTATACATGGGTGAAAACCCATGTTTAACTACTGTTTTTGATTACCGAGTCGCTAGCTTGACTCGACCCCGAATTAATTTGTTCATGGGGAAGTAAGTGGAAGAGACAATCATCATCGGACTTTCATTCAAGATGTTTGTATAAACATTGAAATACATGAAAGTTCCACACCGATGAGATAAACATAGAACCGGCTCACAAATGATAAATGAAAATGTCGGGGTCAAAGATAATGTCTTCATTCCCGAAGGAGTGAAGAACAGGAGAAGCCACGGGATAGGTGAAGAAGAGAAAGAAAGTCATGATAATAATCTTGACTATCTCATCATCATCAGAAAGGGAATTCATGATAGCATGAATTTCATCTTTTAAGCTCAATTGGTCTAGACATATCCCGAGTGTGTCTAGATCAAAGTAGAAGTTATCATACTCCGGTAGAGATATGATAGGAGTGAGTTCAAAGGAGAACTCCTCAAAGGAGAATGATTCATATTCAGGATTGATTTGACTGAGTTCACTGGGGAACTCCTCAAAAGTGAATGATTCATAATCGGGGAGAGAATTATGAGAATGAGAAGTGGTAATACCACTAATCTTCTCTCCCATATGATCAAAATGGAACGTTTGCAATTCGGGAATAGAATCATTGAACAAAAGTTCACTATCCTCAAAGGGGATAGGATATGAAGTAGGCTTTTCATTAAAAGCCTCGATTCTAGAAATGAGAAGATTAACATTCAATAATGTAAGACGAAGAGCTTCGTCTTGGATTATTTCTTCATCATTCTCTTCTCCTAAGCTAACAGGCTCAGAAGGTAATTCCCCCACATAACTTATGTCTCCACAAGATAAAGAATAGTCCTCATCAGAATCAGAGAACATCTCAATAAGATCATTTTGGAAGACAAGAGGAGGAGGGATATCACACATATGATCAAGAATTCCCTGTGACTCTCTTGGGATTGGGACAAGGTTCTCAACACTAGACTTTATGAATTCGTCCGATTCCTTTTCAGGAAAAGTGTCAAGATGCTCGTCCCCCATGTTCAGAGAGTGAGTGGGAGCTTCAGGTGTGATGGCAGTTGCTTGAGAATGAATCTCAACTGCTGGAATATCCACTGATAAACTTGATGAATCTTTATAAAATTGTAGGATACCAAGTGCATCCTCATCATCACTGTCATCAGGAATAAAACGAAATTGAGAGCTAGATCTGGCTGCTTTTTCTTTTGCAATTGATTCCCTAATAGATTTTTCAAAAGCAATTTGGGAATTTATTTTAGCAGCCTGCTCTTCAGCTAGCAATTCTTCCATGGATTTCTCATGTGAATTTTGAATGACGGGACATTGTGGGAGTGGAGATTTGTCAAAACCGGAAGGTTGACATTGATAATCATCATGAGGACCCTCACAATATACACAAGAAAAACTGGGAACATTATGAAATGATGTTTTACTCAACTCCTCAGTTCTTTTCACTGACTCCAGAAGCTCTAGATAAGTGTCTTGTTGGGTCTGCTGAGGAGTTTGAGTCATTTGGCACTGTGGAGGTTGGTCGTGATATGGATAGTCGTAATTGTTACAAGGAATTGGATTCCCTGTTTGACAATCAGGCTGAAATGGGGACCTCCACAGTTCTCACAACAGTAAAACTGTTGAGCCTGGATTGGTGAATCATATGGATATTGGTCATAACCAAAGTTCTGAGCATCACCGGAAAACTGTTCATAGACAATCGTGTTTCCGGATTGACATTCAAATCCTTGGTGAGGACCTCCACAAAATTCACAGTAGTTATGTTGATTATATGAAGATAAGTCGGGCTGTGGTGGGTAATTGGAAAAATTTGAGGGGTCGTTAAATGAGTTCGGATTAGGATCATAATCAAATGAATTCCTCGAACCACAAAACAAACAACTCCCGTTCCGAATATCATTACCACACTGTACACACGTACACCAGCGACAGGGTGAACCAAAAAGAGGCTCACCACAACCGACACAAGGAATAAACGATTCTATTTGAGAGTTATGAGAAGGAATCGGTTCATTCAAAGAATCAACAAAACCAACATGGTGATCTGAATGACTATTAAGTCTCGAAGAACATTTTGAAAAATTCGGAGGTGGGACAAGTGGTGTGCTCTGAGAGCTAGCAATTTCCACCACTTCCGTTATGGTCTCTGGTTCTGGTTCTTGAGAAACGTGAAGATTAGGCAAGTCATTCTTGCTAGTCACCGGTCTAAACTCTGCATGTTTGCTTTTAACAGTAAATCGTGAAAGTTTAGGATCAATTTTAGACGGCTTAAGAGCAATCGAGGGGTTAGATCTTTGGATAACCGTAGGTTGGACGTATTTAGCACCTCCATTATCAGAGGGAAGTACCTGGTCCTTTGTCACCCCGGTTTCTCGTTCTATTTCCCTACGCAGAATTAATGGATCATCATGAACAACACGAATTCTTGACATTTGTGATAAAGTAGGAAGTTTTTCAACTTCGTTCCAGAATTCGTCGTAGTCGAGAGATTCCATGAGAATAGAAGAAGTTAGAATCAAATGGATAGAGGGTAAAGGAATAAATAATCAAAAAGGGTAAGAGGGTAAAGATGAATATTTTTGGATTTTTGGATAAATAATTTGAAAAAACAAAGAATGAAAATATTTTTGGCGTTATTAACACTTTAGGAAAAGTGTTAATGAACTTTTTGAGTTTGATTAACTTTACAAAAAACTGTTTACAAACGATGGTATATGTGCAAGTACGGGTCTGAAAATGCTTAAAACACGCTTACAGCCTCCCCGGCAGCGGCGCCAAAATTTGATTGGTGCTAAACAGTCAAGTTTAATCACGCAAGCTAGCCACTTGTGAATGGCCAACCGTAATAAACTTAAAACAGCTCAAACACCAAATGCAATTTAGATCAGAGGAATATAGGGGATTCCTGGGTCGTTAAGTCCCACGGAGGATGAATTGGTGTTAACCAACTTCAGATGATAGAATGATCACTAAGGATAGTGATCAGTAAGGATTTTGATGAATAATTACCTAAAGAAAAGATTTACAATTTACAGCGACTTAAATGCAAATTAAGAAAATTAAAAAGTTAAAATATATTAAATAAATGCTATCACTATTTTTACAATGATGAACGTTTAAAACCTAAAACGTACGTTTAAATAAAATTACGTAAACGTACAAAATAAAACGTGAGTTTTAAGAAATAAAAGGCCTACAAATATAAAAATGATATTTTTACAATCCTAATAATAAAAGAAAATTATTAGAAAAATAAAATTATTTTTACAACTATTTATTAAATTATTATTAATTAAAAACTATTTATTAAGTATTTAAAATGCACTAAAATATAATAAAATACAAAATTAACCTAGAAAAATGAAATTATAATTTAGAAAAATCTAAAATATGATAAAACTTATTTTAAAACTGAAAATATATTTTTTAGACTTTTTATGTATTTATTATTAATTTAAAACTATTTAAAACTAATTAAAATGCTAGAAAATACTATTTAATCTAAGAAAATTATGGAAAAATATTTTTTATGACTTTTATATTTATCTTAATCTATGAAAATTGAAAACATATTTTTTTAAGCTTTTTCTGATTTATTAGTATTAAAAGCTATTTAAAAAGACTTAAAAACTATTTAAAATAAAGAAAAATAGAAAACAGTGCAGGAAAAATATGAAAAATTCAGGAAAATACTAAAATATTATTCTTAATCTATGAAAAATATAAAAACATATGCTTATGTGTGAGAATAATAAGCTGCAGTGTAATTGCTTATTAATAAGCAATTCAAAATAAGCTAAAAGCCACAAATGACCACCAAATAAACACAGAAGCTAGGTTATGCTATAATAACTAAATACTAACCTATTCCAACCATCCTAAACTTCTGAAAAGCAGTTTAAGCCAAAGATTAAGCAAATCAAAAACTAGCTTTATTCAGAAAATGGGACAACATGTTGGCTGATCTAGGAGTGGGGTCCACAGAGCTTAAGCTCAAAAGCTTGACTGAAACTGATAGTCAGCTGGGTGGTGAGTGATATTGAACCAAGAACCACCAGTGGGGTCCACTGGTGTGGCCTGTGGGACCCACCAAAGTGGTGGTTATGTCCACTGTTGTGGAGGTGCAAGGCTGCACAGGGCATCATTTCAGAGAAGGGGTCAAAAGAAAGCTAAGAATAAGCACTTTATAAGCTAAGTGGAAGTTAACTACTATTTTTATAATTTATTTAAGCAGTTAAAGTTTACTATCCCAAAAGCATTTAAGCTAAATCCTAATATTGAATCCTACACAAAATTATTCATTTTATTCAAAAACTGCATATAAGAAATTTGACTTTATGAAAACAGATGAGATTTTTGACTTTTATGAGACTTGAATCCAATTTGTTAACTAAGAATGTTGTAATAAACTATACTAAAGCTAAAAGAAGCTACTCTAATGAATTCTAAACACAAATCAAGCTAATGTCCTATAAATTTACAACTGATAAGAACATTAGGACAGATTTTACTTGATTTTGACTTTTAACTAATGAGGCTTGGTTTTAAGGACTTGACTGAGTTATTTTGAACTAGAGTTACATGAAGCAATAACAAGCTATGACGATTATGCCTTATAACACAGTTTAACAAGCTTATCCAAACACCACTTATAGAAGCTGTTTTGAAGCTTTTAGAAGTTTAACACTGATTTAAGCCATAAAATCAATTGAATAACTTATATTAACTATATTGAGACAGATTTAAACTAAAATTAACAATATTTAAACACTTAAATTAAGAAATGTAAATTTTAAGTAACTTGCTTACAATTTGTAAAGTTGCACAGAACTGAGAACTGAAAGCTGAGAACCACTCCTATAGCTTCCCAATAAGCTCTAAACCAAGATATAATCCAAAACCAGCTCTGCTACACTGTCTTGATCATTTCTCATAGGATTCTTATTTTTAACTAATTTCTTGGTAATTTTTGGAGATTTTTGGATTTCAACTCTAAAATGGATTTTAAGATTTCTAATAGCTTACAGAAGCTTTATAAAAGCTTTTATGAACTTAAGAGTCCAAAACATTAACTTCTAACAACATTCGACTCATCATGAAATTTTTAAACTTGAAATTTTGCATAAACTGGAAATGAACCTTAATACTGAAATTTATTATTGAAAAAGGATTAACATACACTGAAATTGATAACAATAGTACTTGGAAGATTAAAATTACACTAGAGATTGGAGATTTATTAAAACGACTAAAACTAAACTAAATTACACTACTTGGCTATCTACATTGCACCCAACTTGTATATATTGACTTCTTTTTTATCTTTGTCGACCTCTGATTGTTTCCCACCATTTCTCAGCCATTGGATCATTGAAATTCATCAAAAACGCCAACATAGCATTTTGGTGCCAAAAAGCTGTTTAAACAGTACAAGTAGTTTGAGGGCAATTAAAGAATTTTGGGAGTATCAGGAAGACAAATAAGAAGTTTTGTGATATTTTTAGCCAACTTGGGGAGGTTTTGAGCAATACCATGTGCTGGTATTGACTCAGTGGTAGTTTTGGGGTGAACAGGGGTGTGAAGAGCATTTATGGTGGAGTGTTCTAATGGGAAAAGTGGTGGAAAGTGGGGGTGAGCTGGAGATGGTGAGGTGGTGGTAAGAAACCACTCTGGTTTTTGGGTTTGCAGGCGTGGGTGAGAGAGAGGCACAGTGAAGGGCGGTATTCATTTATTTAAAACGGGGTTGGGTTTGGGCTTGGAAGGGTGTTGGGCCATGGACTGGGTTTGGTTTGGATTGGATTTGGTATTTAATAATAAGAGGTTCGTTTGTTTTTAGCTTAATAATCACAAGGACAATTTTTGTCATTCGGCCAAAGTTCAAGGACTGAACCTGTAATTTCTCCAAAGTTTACACAAGGACCAAACCTGCCATATGTGAATAGTACAAGGACCAATGATGATTATTTTCCATTTTTAAAATATCCAAGGACCATATTTGACATTTTTCCAAAGTTGAGGGACTAAAGTTGTCATTTTGTAAATTTTAAACTTTAAAAGGTTTATTTTGACAACTTTTGAATCCTATGGACCTTAAATGACATTTTACAAGTTTTTGAATTACCAGGGACTAATTTTGACAACTTTTGTAACTTGGGGGACTAAAACTGCCAATTATGCAAACTTGATACGTTTTTCATCTGATTTTGGTATTTTTGCATTTAAAACATATAAAACACTTGTTTGTGATATTTTCATCATTTTGATGCATTTCTGAGTGTTTTCAGATGTTTTTGCAGTCTAGATAGTATAAAAATAATGAGTATTTAGACACTCATCACCTGCCCAAGAAGAAAGAAGATCCGGGCAGTTTTACCATTCCTTGCTCTATAGGGGCGCTTTCTATGAAAAACGCCTTGGCGGATCTTGGGGCAATCATTAACCTGATGCCTCACTCCCTATTTCTTAATCTCGGATATTCAGGGCTAAAACCAACCAGGATGAGTATCCAATTAGCTGATCGATCAATCAAATATCCCATTGGAGTTTGTGAGAATGTTCTTGTAAGGGTAGGAGAATTCAAGTTTCTAGTTGATTTTGTGATTTTAGAAATGGAGGAAGATAACTCAGTCCCAATAATCCTTGGAAGACCTTTTTTGGCTACAGCTCGCGCCATCATTGATGTTCATGATGGTAAACTCACTTTACGAGTGGGGTCCGAGAGCTTAACCTTTGACATCAAGGATTCTATGAGCCATTCCTCCTCCTGCGATCACCCCGTATATTTTTTTGAGGTAGTTGATGAATTTGTTGATGACATAGATGACTGCATTGACGAATATCTATTAAACGAATTCATGAATAATGATAACAATACAATATACAACGACGAAGAAATTGAGATGGTTGGAGCTGTTTCCTTTTATCCACGTAGGGAAGAAATTGAACCTATTGAGCTTCAAAAGCCAGAGAATAAGCTAAAACCATCAATCAAAGAACCCCCTACCTTAGAACTAAAAGATCTCCCGAGTCACCTGGAATACGCCTTCCTTCAAAGAGAAGACCAACTCCCTGTCATCATAAGCTCTTCGCTAACCACTAGTCAGAAAGAGAAACTCTTGGAAGTTTTAAAAGAGTACAAAGGAGTGATCGCGTGGAGTGTTGCCGACATTAAGGGAATTGATTCTACATTCTGTACTCACAAAATCCTCATGGAAGAAGATTACAAACCAACCGTTCAACCGCAAAGACGGGTTAACCCTAATATCAAGGAGGTAGTGAAAAAGGAGGTCATCAAGCTTCTTGACGCAGGTCTCATCTACCCCATATCAGATAGCCCATGGGTCAGCCCAGTCCAAGTGGTCCCAAAAAAAGGAGGAATGACGATTGTGAAGAATGAAAAGGGTGAGTTGGTGCCGCAAAGAACTGTTACTGGTTGGCGTGTCTATATTGACTACAGAAAATTGAATGATGCCACCCGAAAAGATCATTTTCCTCTGCCATTCATTGACCAAATGCTCGAAAGGTTAGCCGGGCATGAATACTACTGTTTCCTTGATGGCTTTTCAGGGTATTTCCAAATTCCCATTGCCCCTGAAGATCAAGAGAAAACTACATTTACATGCCCCTACGGGACGTTTGCCTACAAGAGAATGCCCTTCGGGTTATGTAACGCACCCGCTACCTTTCAGCGATGTATGATGGCCATATTCTACGAATTAATTGAGGACAGCATGGAAGTCTTCATGGATGATTTCTCGGTATTTGGAAATTCTTTCGACCTTTGTCTTTCCAACCTTAGGAAGATGTTGAACCGATGCGAGGAAACTAATTTGGTCTTAAATTGGGAAAAATGTCATTTCATGGTAAAAGAAGGAATTGTCTTTGGGCATAAAGTCTCTGGAAATGGAATTGAGGTCGATAGAGCAAAAATCGAAGCAATCTCCAAACTCCCCTATCCTACCACCGTTAAAGCCATTCGCAGCTTTCTAGGTCATGCGGGTTTTTATCGAAGATTTATTATAGACTTCTCAAAAATTGCCCGGCCAATGACACAACTTCTTGTTAAGGATGCCCCTTTTGATTTTTCTAGAGAATGCAAGGAAGCATTCAACCGACTAAAGACATATCTCACTCAGGCACCTATAATGGTCACCCCTGATTGGTCTCAGCCGTTCGAAATTATGTGTGATGCTAGTGATTATGCTGTAGGCGCTGTGCTCGGCCAAAGGAAAGAGAAGCATTTTCAACCAATCTACTATGCTAGCAAAACCATGAATGTAGCGCAAGAGAATTACACGACCACCGAGAAAGAACTTTTAGTTGTAGGTTTTGCCTTCGATAAGTTCAGGCAATATCTCGTTCTCTCTAAAACTGTCATCTTCACCGATCACTCCGCCTTATGCTACTTTTTTTCAAAACAAGATGCTAAGCCCCGACTCATTAGGTGGCTCTTATTACTTCAAGAATTCGACATTGAAATTCGAGATAAAAAGGGGGATGAAAATCTCGTTGCTGATCATCTATCACGCTTGGAAAACCCTGATCTTGAGAAATTCGATCACATCGAGATTCGCAACTCTTTTCCCGAGGAACGGCTAATGGCCATTAAGGAAATTGAGCCATGGTATGCGGATTATGCTAACTACCTGTCCAGTAGGGTTTTTCCAAATTACATGACCAAACAAGATAAAAAGAAATTCTTCACTACGCTAAAACATTACTTCTGGGATGAGCCTTTCCTATTCCGCCTATGCCCCAATCAGATCATTCGACGTTGCGTGGCCGGTAGAGAGATTGATCGAGTTCTGAAAGAATGTCATGCGGGACCATCTGGAGGACATCACGGTGTAAATGTCACGGCACGAAAGGTTTTCGATGCCGGATTCTATTGGCCTACTATTTTTCGAGACGTTAAGAGGTTAGTTCAAACGTGTGATGCATGCCAACGATCAGGAAACATCTCACAAAGGGATGAATCACCTCAGAACTATATCCAGGTCTGCGAAATATTCGATGTTTGGGGTATAGACTTCATGGGACCTTTTCCATCCTCCAGGGGAAATGAATACATTCTCGTAGCTATTGACTACGTATCCAAATGGGTAGAGGCTCAAGCCCTTATGACTAATGATGCGAGGGTAGTTATCCATTTCCTTAAAAAGCTCTTCGTATGATTCTGGATTCCTAAGGCATTGATCAGTGATAGAGGGACTCACTTTTGCAATGCTCAAATGGAGAAGGTGATGAAGAAGTATGGTGTCCCACATTGATTTTCTACTGCATATCATCCCCAGACGAATGGACAAGTAGAAAACACAAATAGGGCATTAAAGCGGATACTTGAAAAGACGGTCCACCAGAATAGAAAAGATTGGGCATTCAAACTCGATAAGGCACTCTGGGCATTTAGAACTGCTTACAAAACACCTATCGGAACAACCCCTTTTCGCTTGGTATACGGGAAGGCGTGCCACCTCCCTATTGAACTTGAGCAAAAAGCATATCGGGCACTTAAGACCTGCAATATGGATTATTCTGAAGCAGGCTCCAATCGGTTCTTACAGCTTCAAGAATTAGATGAACTAAGGCTGGAAGCATATGAATCATCAATCACATACAAAGAAAGGGAAAAAAAATGGCATGATCAACGAATAAAGAGTCCTAAAGAGTTTTTGGAAGGAGATAAGGTGCTCTTGTATAATTCAAGACTGAGACTGTTCCCAGGAAAACTCAAATCGAGATGGTATGGACCCTTTTCCATAAGAAAGCAGATGAGCAATGGAGCGGTGGTGCTACTAGACCACGATGGACGAGAATTCACCGTTAATGGACAACGGGTAAAGCATTATCAGTTGGATAATAATGAAATGGTGAATGATGAGGATATTGTTTTAGAAGAAGGTGGCGGTAATGAAGTAACGTAGGAGCACGACTACGAGTCTAGCTACAAGACTCTTAAATAAAGAAAAGCGCTTCGTGGGAGGCAACGCATGCTTAATTGTTTGCTTGTTAGTGTCATATATCTTTTATTGATTATTTATTCTCATGTTTAAATTTGTAAAAATGCTTTATTTTGTTTTTAACCTCGTCTTAATTGCATATAAAGGTATTTTACATAAGGGATAAGTGTAGGGAGGATTACACACATTTTCAAGGAAACGTAAACATGAGAATAACAATTCATTAAAAGATATATTTGAGTGTTTGTTCGAGTCAAATGCTTGTATCGAGTCATAATGGATGTTTTGCAGAAATTTTTCCAGATTCTAAAGATGTAAATTTTCCAGAATTTTTTCCAGAAAATCGCAGACCAGTTTTTGTCAGGATAACCTGACGGCGTCAGGATCGCAACCTGACGGCGTCAGGAAGGAGTAAAAACAACAAATTACTTTTTTCTCGTTTTCTGAGCTACATAAAAAAATTGAAATTTTCCAGGTCTTAATTTTCCAGAAATTTTGTAAACATCCATTCCACAAGCATTATATCGTAGTTTAAATCGAGTCTTATATATATTATTACCGCCGATTTTACACGAAGGTCTCGTTTGTTTCTTCAAATGTGCAGGTTTAATTTATTAAGAAGAAGTTACATAAGATTGGAAGGAGCTTTTCACGCATAAATTCTTCTTGGAAAGGATTTAACCACTATTTCACACACGGATCCTACCGAGCTAATCAGGGGAGTACTAGTTTCTTTCATTTTTAATTACCTTCCATTATCATAACTTTGATACTTTCGGGGAACATTGGGGACAATGTTCAGTTTAAGTGTACGGAGGGAAAATAAAACGGGAAATTTGAAACTATGCTTATCCTTGATTATTTGCTTTGTCCAATTGTATTTGTGTAATAAACCATGAGAAAATGTCGGTTAGGGTAATTTTGGCACCAAATTTAAAATTTTTCATGACATATAGGAGTGGGCCATTAGTCTTAACAAAAGCGTCTCACGGATAGGAAGTTGCATGACTAGCACAAAAACCCTTTACCACCTAAATTCCACCCAAAATGTGAGGATCGCCCTTAGATTAGTAGGAATTAAAGCATTCATCTTTAATGCTTAGAGTGTGAACCGGTAGTATATTAGATTCTAGAACTTGTTTTGTGATGCATTCCGAGATCGCTAGTAAGACTATACTTGTGTAGTTAGGAATAACTAAATGATAAGAGGCATTAGGATAACCCTTGTTTGATACCCGTAATATAATTACTTCTTCCACATCGGTTGAGTAATTCCCCCACACCCTTTTGCGTTGTACTCATCTTTAGTACACGATACCCCTAGTTAACCCCTCAGAGCCTATCCTTTTCGCGGTTCTCGTGATGTTCCGGTTTTTCCAGAACATCAATGAAGAACATTGTTTACACCCCACCCCCAAATGTACACCCAAATCGCCTTAGCCTACCTTGTATGCACTCACTTTTAGTGCATTATTGTTATCACCCTAAACCCTTAGTTCAATTATCTGGTTGCTTGCATGAGTTGCTAAGTCGAGTCATATCCTTTGTATACAGTTTTGGGACGATTGGGATTCATGGGAAAAGTTAAAGTTTATGAAATGACGGGAAGGGAACGTTAAATTCAAATTCCCTTTGTTTGCGTAATAATGTACCCCAAGTATTTTGATCTTTTCAATTCGGGTCAAATTAGTGTTAGAGTAATAAAAACTCAAGTGTAGGGATGTGCCTATAAATCCCTATCATTTTGATGTTACCATAGAGGATGGTAGAGTAAAAGAGTATAAAAAAAAAAAAAAAAAAAAAAAAAAAAAAAAAAAAAAAAGAGAAAAGAAAAAAAATAGAGTGTTTGATTAAAAAAATATATATATACGGGCTACCATCCTACATCTATCCTTTAAATTTTATGTTTGTTTATTTCAGTTAGCTAGAGTTTAGAGTGTCGAGTCTTGGCTTAGCAACGCCATTCTTCGTATGCATTTAACATAGAGATTTTTGACTTGCCACCACTATATAGCCTATCCCACCAAACCCTTTGTTTCCCTACCGTAAGACTAACATTACAACCCTTTAAAGACCTCTTTGATAGTCTTTCCTAGGTGCTTACGCCAAAGCGATGGAGGTTTGATCTATTCTCAAGCCTATGGTAATCTATGTACTAGGACCGGTTAATGAGTGTTTATCTTCCATTTCCAATTTGTTATATTTCATATACACCCGAGAGAGATGTGAGTATCTAAACACCCCATGTGAGGTGCTAGTATGTAATTTCCGTGCTTATTATGACTTTGCGGGGCTTATATGTGTTGTGGACTGTTTTAAACCAATGCTTCATGACCTCTAACTTATAAATTAATTGGCTAAAAGCACATTTTCTTGAGGACAAGCAAATACCAAGTGTAGGGATATTTGATAAGGTTTTAAAAGGTACCTTTTTGAGGGGTCGTTTAAGCCCTTATTTGATCACTTTTGTATCCGTTATTGCTTAATATCGTTCCTTTTCACTTTTTAGGTCTCTTGAAGGCAAAATGCTGGAATGGCACTTATTTGGACGAAAAGGCGCGATTATACGAAGAAAATGGCCAAAGTCAGAATCAAGACACTCAAAGCTGCTAAAAACATAAGGTGACGGCGTCAGGTGTTAATTGTGACGCCGTCAGAGGATCTTTGTGACGGGACAGAAGCCAAAACTCCCATTTTCAAGTGACGACGTCAAGTTATAAAAGAGTAGGCCATCGCAATTCAGACGGCCTAGATGTAATCCAGACAGCGTCAGAAGCTGAAGAGGACGGCGTCACAAGCATAAGGTGACGCCGTCGCAAGTCTAACGTGGCCAAGACGAAACCCTAATGACGGCGACACGACGGCGTCACAAAACATAAGGTGACGCCGTCGCATATGTAATATTATATATACAGAATCCGAATTTTTCAGTATTTGGTGTGTAGTCTTTTGGAGTAAAAACCTAAACCGAACCAAGGCTGTCTTGTACAGTATTTTAGGGTTCCAAACCCTATCTTACACCAAGATAAGTGTTTTACTTCATTAATACAATTATGTCTTTGATTATTTGTGTGTATGCTTGCATGTTTTCCATGTCCGGCTAATTTACTTGTGTGTTTGCTTAGGGAATATGAAACTTAATTATTGAATATTGATTGGTTGTTTCTTATCTTAGTTGATTAATGATCTAGTAATGCGATAGGTCATTCGTTGTGTACTTAATGCTTGATTAAATCTTTGTGAACCTTAGAATATGACTCCTTGAGTAGTTGTAAGCTAAACCATCCAAAGAGTGCCTTAGAGTAAGAGTTTATTATCCCTAGTGGGTTTTGTAGACGAGACCCTTTGGTAAGTTCAAAGAGTTAGGGAGAAACGTATACCCTACAACCTTAGACACACAACGCAACTAGGAATAAGGACGTGACAATTCAACCACCAATAGGAGATAATTAAGGAGTAGTAAAACCTAAGTAAACACATCTTTAAACTATCATACGAGCACACATTAAGTAGAGTAATCGGTAGCAATACCAACCCCCCCCCCCAAATTCAAACCCCAAAATTCGTACCTTTCCTTTCCTTAAAAAATATAAAAAGATAAAAAAATAATCTTCCTCAACCACAACCTTAGCGTAGTAACTTCTCACTAGCATTCCTATTCCCCTAGAGAACGATATCAATACCCGTGGCTTACCCTAATACTATACTACAACGATTAGGTTCACTGCCCAGGGTGTTGAAAAACTTGCTAGATGAAAAGGAAGTTCCTTTGACCCCGAACGACGCGTGTAGCGTTATCACTGATAGAAGATACCCTCTTTCAGTCGATCTTATGAGGAGGATGCTAGAGCATGGAATGGAAGTTGAAGAGGACAATGAAATTGCTTGTATGGTCATCAATTTGTTTATCAACTGGACTACTATTGCAGAAGATAATGAATAACTGGTATGTGACTTAATTGAATAAATTATTTTTGATAAATCAGTACTTTATTGAAAGTACTGCTGATCAAACAGTACTTTAATCAAAGTATTGCTTGTTGTTTTTAACCAGTTAAGTGATTTTTGAAGAGAACTTTTGTTAAGTAAATAAATATTTTGAAACAAAGGTTGAATAAATGGTTTTTGAGATGATAATATCAATAGGTTATCAATCCACCATGGTTACAAAAGGATTGACTAATCCATGAGCAAACGGCTCTGGTAAAGATATATCAAATCCGTTTTTAGTTAACAACTTGCTAATAAGTTGGATGGTAATTAACTCACCATATCAGTAATGTGAAGAGTTGGCTAGCCCACAAGAAAATGGCTTGTGGTAAAGGCTGTGGAAAAACCATTATATGGTAATTAGTTCACCATGATGAAAGAACTAACTAGTCCAGAAGGGTACAGCTTTTGGTAAAGACAAATCAAATCTGTTGATAGCTGATGATTTGCTAAAAATCATATGGTTATCAGTGTACCATGGTCTTACACACCAAAACATTTGGCTACTCCAGAGTTAATGGCTTTGGTAAAGAGATCTAAATCCATTAAATTTTCAATGATTTACCTCTCACAGGAGTTAACACACCTGGAAGTGATGAGAATAGTTTGCAACTTAAACTGAATTAATGTACAAATTGTAATATGTTGCTGTGTTGCTGAAAAGATGGAGCTTGCTGGATGATGCTGTAAAAGAATATTTCTAAAGATACTTTGACTATGCACAGACAAAGACACAATCTGTTCTCAAAGATGAAGCTGATAAAGATAAATTTACAAAGGAACTTGAAGTCAAACAAGTAGAATTCAAGTTAGGGGAGGATTGTTGGGATATGAAAGTGCTGAACAGTTAGAGTGCTGATGATTAGTCAAAGTACTGCTAAATGATAAAGTCAAAGTACTGCATACGAAGTCAAAGTACTGCAAGAACAAAGAACTGTATTATTCGTTTATAGAAAGTCTTGTAATTCTAGAATATTCTATCTTAGATTACTTGACGTACAAGGATACAAATTGTAAACCGACTAGGGTATCCTTGAGCCTATAAAAGGACCCCTAGATTGGCATAAGATGTACGTGATTTTATTATAGGTTTAGAGAGAAGTTCGATATTATTAGAGTTGTTAAAGATCTGCATAATAAGCAGAGTTAGAGTTATTAATAAAATCGTTCATTGTTAAAGTTATTCTTCTTAGCTTTGTTAAGTAAATTCCGCATACTTAATAGAGTTTGCTCAGTGTTTCTTTGTTAATAACTTAGGATTTATCTGAGGTTATTAAACCTTAACAAGCTATTAAAGTTAGTTTGGTTAGAGTACATCGATCCAACAGATTTCCCAAAGTAGGGGGTTAGGTGCCTTATGTGAAAAGTGTAGGTTTTTGGCGATAACATGCCCAAATGAGGACATATTTTACACGAGGCAAGCCAAAGTTTTTACAACGCAATTGATCCTTTAAAAACATTGCTGTAAGTTCTTCAAAATGGTATAGGTCTCATATTCTAGTCATCTTTGGTTAGAGAGAAACAAGTCCGTGAACATGGCCACTTGGCCACATCGTGTTTTAAGGAAATTTTATTTTTGACTCATTAACTTTTACGGTGTCACCTACGGCCATCGCAATATGTTAATTAACTCTTTTTAAGTCATTATCTATCATTCTATAGCTCCTATGGCTCAAAATTTTAAAAGTGCACACAAGGGTCTTTTTATGAAAATCTTTACGAGTCACCTTTTTTTTGGTTGATTATAAAAGAGACCATAAGAGTTTTTAGAAACATTCTTGGGGTTTTAAAATCCTTTTAGCGAGGTCTTTAAAACGGTGTAACTCTCATACTTTACAACCTTTTAATTAGCAAGATATTAATTATTGAAAAGGGCTACTTAGGGTAGTTTTGACAAATTGAAAATCTTGTTTTCAAACCATAAAACTTTATAACCTTTGCATGTAACCTTGTGACATGTTGTTTAACTCATTTTCAATGTTTCTGGAATAGTTCAAAATCGAATTTATCAAAAATCCCAAGTTTTTCCCAAAGACCTGATGTATGGGACTTTTGGTTTTTAGGACATATGGCCTTAAAGGAGTGCCGTTTTTATGCATGACACCTAGGCTTTTCAACCAGGTTAGGGGGCGTTTTAGAGTGTCCTAGGTGGTGTTTATAAAAGTACTTTGGGGCGCAAGTAGGGGGCTGGGCCTGTTTTGGCGTCAAGACCAGAAAGCAGAAAAACTAAGACTTAGGTTTAGGTTTTTACTACTGATCATGTACCATCCTTAATGGTTAATCCTTGTAGTTTTTTCCTTAGCCAATACTAAAAAACAAAAAGGTTTACATGTAATTGCGTTTTTTTACATAAAGTGTACAAAGTCAGGTTCTAGTTCTAGTTCTACGTAATATGAGTTTTATTAACATAACTAAGTGATATTAGATATGTAAAAAATGATTAAAGAAAGAGTGTGGGAACACTTACAAATAACAAGTTGCTTAAACTAGGAAAAACTTCTAATGGCTGCTAGTTATCTCCAAGTAATTCCACTCCTTCTAAGCTTTAGTTTAGCCTTTCCTTTCACTTCTTAGGGTAAATTTTCAGTATGTATGAGAGTATGGGAAGTGTTATATAGTGTGTGTGATGGATGAGATTTGAGAAGGGGAGGGGCGTATATATAGGTGTGGGATAGCATCTGTTTACAAGGTGCTAAGTAACCTTGTCTATTAAAAGAGGGAACAAGGTGATGTGTTGCAAGACATTTGGAGGATTCATGTGGTCTTAGGGAAACATGAAATGGTGTGGTAAAACTCTAGCCAAGAATTTTACCCACAACCTTTGAATTGGGTAAAAATTCAAGGTAACAAAATGATGTGTAACTACATGGTGCAAGTATACATTTGTGGTTAGGGTAATTACAAGTAATATATAGGAAACTAAATGGTTGAGGTCTAGTTCAATTCTAACTAAGGTAACAAGGGGGGGGGGGTTAGGATTTGGGGGGTAGTACTTAGGCCTTACCATGTTGTACCTATAGTGTAGTGGTGTAAAATACTTAGTTAGGTTTTCTAGTTTGTTTTAGATAAATACTAGTTTAGGTTAATTTAAGTGTAAATAAATAAAAGTAAAGGTTTTAGGTTGGTTCTTTAATGATTATACATTGGCATTGATTTGTTGTACTTACTTAAAAAAACATATTTTTAGGGCTTGTGCTTGAAAGGTTTGTATAATGTGTTTAAAATTAAATACACCAAGGTTTATAATGAGTTTTATGTTAAGAGTATGCTCCTATGCATCAATGACTTGTACATTGGCTTGATAAACTTGTACCTTGGTAATTTGTAAAAGTTTCATGTGTATTTTTAATTTTAGTTTGTGATTTCGTTTACATAAAATCATAGGGTTTGCAAACTAGGATTTTAACCGGGAATTACTCTAAAGTTAAGGTTTTATGTCTTGTAAGCTTGTACATTAAGCTTAAGGGTTTGTACCTTAGGGTTTATGACATAATATCAAAATTATTATTAACCAAAGCTTTAAGAAAAACCCTAATATATATAGTAAGTATTCTATCGGAAATGACGCCAATGATATAGGGATAATATATTCCAGACATCACGTGTCTCGTGTGAGGACACAACTGGCATGGGTGACCATGCCGGGAAGTTTCAAGTAAGACATAAAAGTGATGTTGTGATACTTCCATTGACACATAAAAGTATGTACATCAAAAGGCATTAACTATGCAAGAGAGCAGTTTGTGGCATATTATCTAGTTGTTGTAAATAAAAAAAATAAAAAATTGTATGTAGAAAATGAATTATTATTGATTAATATAAAGGCAGATTTTTAACGGTGGTTACAGTCTCCCCTTCTTAAATGGAATCTCGTCTTCGAAATTCACTCTGTGTTGGTTATGGTGTGGGAAAAAGTGTGGATATCCATGGAGCGTTGATTACAAGGATGTGTATAATAGTTATCTGGTTACGAAGTTTTTCTTTTGAATGAAGATTGTTTTAGGAAATCTGTGAAGACGACTGTTTCCTTCATGACATGATTCTTCCTAAATTAGACATAGATGATCAGGCTATGTATAATTGAGGAAAAATGATGTGATGCTTGATTCAGTCAAAGTAGTATTGTAAAACCTTGAAAATGTAAACGTGTTAAATGACCTTTTTACCCCTCAAGCTTTATAAATGTGAAATACGTAATATGCATCAAACTCGTTTATTTTATAGTGACACTTAAAAGAATAATATTAAATAAGAGTAAACATTTTAACTACTTAATAAATATTACACATTGTACAATTTACTTGGACCTAATCATAAAAGCAACTTAAAAGACAATTAAACTAGATAATCATCATAATAATGGTAATTAGGAAAATTGATTGAGCCCAAAATAATTCCCCCTTGATTTCGGCAATCAATAGACGCTCCCCCTCCCCTTTTAATTCCAATTATCTCTCATTAGTAACTTATCATTTACCATAAAAATCACAAAGAAACCCTAGTCTCCTAAAACAATTATACGGCAAAAACTACTCTCTCCATCCATCCATTTTCAGTCGACAAAAACCAGGTCCAAAGAAGGTGTTAGGAGTGCTTGTAAACTATTCCGTTACGAGTTGTTGCAAGGCTTTGTTTGGCTATCGTGGGGTATGTTCAAGCTGCTGCTGTCGTGGGTTATTGTGGCTGCCGGGTAGCTGTGTTGCTTGGCGTGGAGTCTTGGTTGATGTCGTGGAATCCTAAGCCGTGGAAGGCTGGTCATGGGTCTTGGACCTTCGTTTCTTCTCACGTTCACGTATCTATGGTTTGTCTCCCAACTTTGTTTCCATGTTTGATATTCTTGTTTTCTGTCGTGAGCTACCCATTTGATCATGCTTGCTATTCGACTAAGACAACCACATAAAATCATAAGTCTTGGCACATGAAATCATAACTAGGTAACCATATTATTTGACCAATCAATAAATCTGTTTTGGGCCTATAATTTGACATATGTAAATCTGAGGTAAAATTAACTTGGCATGCATACATCTAATTTAATCTCATAAAAGATAATAACTTTGGTCACATGGTATGTCAAATTAAGGTCACGTGAGATAAAGAATGTCAACCATATACATTTCCTTGTGAATCAGAAGTAGTTGTTCACATCAGGATAAGGTGTGGGGTTTGTGATTGTATGCGTGGTCC
Organism: Chrysanthemum seticuspe; assembly: GCA_019973895.1. Taxonomy (NCBI): domain Eukaryota; kingdom Viridiplantae; phylum Streptophyta; class Magnoliopsida; order Asterales; family Asteraceae; genus Chrysanthemum; species Chrysanthemum seticuspe. The sequence continues at coordinate 279,059,215 of BPTQ01000004.1, read as the reverse complement.
TATGCATGACGTTAAAAGGGTTTATAAAACTGCTCATGTTCTATAGAATCTGGTCGTGAGATTTTACACCATACGCACGTATATTTTTGAGCTCTAAAACATGTTAATTGAAAGTTAAACCTAAGACCATTATAATGTGATATCTAAACACTTAAAAACAGGTCTTGAACCTTGATATACATGGTGTTAAAGAGGTTAAAACCTGGTCCTATGATACGTTTAGTAAACTCCTCGTTATACATTCTTTTTGGTCTTTAAACTTGTGTAAATTGGCATAAATGATCCTTAAAGTATATAAATCACTTATTTATCTTAATATGTCTTTAAATGCTTCATAAATAGCTAAACTTACTAAATACAGAAACCTGCTATTTTTGCAAAGTTACTAATTATAGAAAGCTGCTTATTATGGAAACCTGCTAATTATGGAAACTTGCCTAAAATAGAAAGTTACCTAAAATGAAAATTTACTAAAAGTGGAAACCTGTTAAAAATGGAAAGCCGTCTAAAATGAGTAATCCGATCTTAATAAGCGTTATCTAATTCATATAGGTTCCGGACGGCGTGATTGATTCATCTTGTGACTTTGCTTTCTATTTTGATTGCTTCGAATGAGGTACAGATATTCTATCCATTTTCAGTAGGGATTTCTCATGACTTTTCGATCCTTGACCTTATCTCACTTATGATGCCCTTGCTATGATTCCCTTTACTGTGATCCTTTGGTATGATTCTGTTCGCTATGATATTCGTTTGATATGATTATGAACCTTACGATTACGAACCATCTGATTGTGAATCATCTGATTATGAACCTTCTGATTATGAGCCTTTGATATGAGCCTCTGATTATGAACTTATGTTATGGAACTCTGATATGAACCTTTGACTTCTGAACCTTTGATATGAACCCTTATGATATGATTATGCTTTGACCCTTCAGTTTGATACCCGAGCCAAATATGTGTTCCTAGTCATGAAGGTAACATGACCGTGTCATTGATGCACCAATGGCATGACTCCAATGTGTACGAGTGATGTTGCACACCGTCCCCATTATGTTATATGATTATGAGCTCACTATATGTATATGATTTGGCCACTATGTTTCCGGGGGGCGTATGGATGTATCCTAGATATGTTATGATATGATATGCTATGATATGATTTATATGGTGAATGATGTCGTGTGCAATACGCGTCTTCACATTCCGGGAGCTAGCTACTCCATTGGTTACTGAGGTCTCCCCTCCTATTATGTATGGTATTCCGAGGTCACCCCTCCAAATACAATGGTTACTTATGATATGATATGATATGATATGATATGTTCCGGGCTCGTGGTAGATTTCTGACAACCCTTACACTTTTGATATACCTATACTGTACTTTCTGTATTCCCCAACGCACCATATTATGTATAAATTGTTCATTACTCATACCCTTATATGACTCACTCTACTACCAAGATATATATATTCCATTTCTTTGATCTGTCACACTCTCATTCCGTTACTTCAGACTATCGTTCCATTCACGTACCGGGTTATTATATGCTTATTGAATTTGATTATGCTATTCATGTTTTATGTGACCATTGATTATTCTGCTATGATGTGATTAATATGCGGTGATCTGAGTTACCTGTTTCCATCTGATGATATGTGATCTCACTGTTATGTGACCCTCTGAATTGTCTGGTGATCATGCTAATGTGTAATCGATAGTTTTGTCTGTTTATTATGTGTACTTCGTTCAGTTAATTTCGTGGACTATGACTATCCGTTGTATCCTTAACTGCTTATTGTTGACCTGCCATGTTTACATTTCTGTCTATGCTACGGTTTGTTTGGGTAAATGGTTCAACTTATGTGGTCTGGCTTATTAACTTGTTTAATTGCCCTGCTATGTCCCCAGTTCATTTAATTATAATGCTCATACTGTATTCCTACTTGTTACGTGTGACTGCTATGTTTTGACTGCTGTTAAGTACTTCCGCTGTTATGATACTGATTATGTTTTCAACTAAGGGTTTTTGACCTATTTGATTGCCATGTTCACTTATTAATTAATTGCTTCCGCTTGCCTTTAAATTTCTGTTTGACTTGTATTGATGAGTGTGTAAATACTCATCATTTTTGTACAAATTAGACTGCAAAAACATCTGAAAACACTCAGAAATGCATCAAAATGATAAAAATATCACAAATAAGTGTTTTATGTGTTTTAAATGCAAAAATAACAAAATCTGGTGAAAAACGTATCAAGTTTGCATAATTGGCAGTTTTAGTCCCCCAAGTTTCAAAAGTTGTCAAAAACAGTCCCTGGTAAATCTAAATAAATGAAAATATGATTTTAAGTCCTTAGGGATTCAAAAGTTGTCAAAATTGGTCCTTGAGATTTAAATTTACAAAATTACAACTTAAGTCCCTGAACTTTGAAATTTGGCAAAAATGGTCCTTTGAGAATTTGAAAATGTCAAAAATGGTACTTGTACTATTAAAGTTTGTCAATTTCAGTCCTTGTGTTAACTTTGAGAAAATGGCATGATTGGTCCCTCTAGTTTGGCAAAATTACAATTTGGTCCTTATCTATAATAATAAACCAACTTGTCAAAACTGTTTTGAACCCTGCCTTTATACCATTTTGGACCCCCAGCCAATACCTGTTTTTGAACCCCAAGTCAAGCCTAAGTCAAACTCTACCATTTCCCACCTTCCTGTACACCTGTCTTCTCCAAGCTGCCTCTGCAACCACTTGCCTGCTCTCTCACCCATCACCTCACCTTTCCACCACCCCCTCATCATCACAAACCCCCACAATAAATGCCACCCCCCCCCCCCCGAGTTGATAAAATGCAGGGCTACAAGTCAAAATCAGTCTTTCCCGCCAAATTGATAAAATGGCCAAAATCCTCAAAACTCATCCATTGGCCAATTTCAGAGGTGGGATCTGTTCAGAGACACATGGAAAGCTAGTTTTCATATAAAAAGAGGAAGAAGGAGGAGAGAAGAAAAATTTTTTTAGTTTTTAAAATTTATGTATGTCGTATTTTATTTTCATGTTTTAATTAAGCTCTTAATTTGTAATCCTTTGTTTCATTAAACCAAATTCAAGTATTACTATCATTTTAATGTGTTTTTAATTAGTAATTCAAGCTTATGTTAAGAATTCAAGTTTCAAGTTTACTGTTTCAAATTGCAATCTTCAACTGTTACATCCAAGCTTCAACAAGCTTATTTTCAAGTTCAAATAAGCTCATTGAAGCTTATTATAGCTTTTAGTGAGTTTATCAAGCAGGTGCAAGCAATATTTGTCCTTGGTCAACAAAAGTCAACTGAGAAAGCCAAATGGGTATGGAAATGGTATTTGGGTGATGCAGTGCTTGGAATGGGTTGAAATTAGTATAGAACAGTGATATTTGGTTTGGTGTAGGCTGTAAAACAAGCTGGGACAATTGTGAGCTTGTTTTCTCATTTTCACTTTTAATGCAGTTTCACATTGTGCTCATGTCTGAACCTGTGGTCATTGCTAGTTTAATCCTGTTTAAATAGTAGTAATTAGTGTAACTATAGTTAAATTAATCATTGGTATGTGCTAGTTAAGTAGTTGGGTCATTTAAAGTTAAAATCAGTTGTTATAAGTGGTGTTTGGATATTGCAGCAAACCTGAGTTTGAGGTCTGTTCAGTGGGTCAAAACTGTCAACTTAGTCTCAATATAAGTTACTTGAATCATTTGGGTCCTTCAATTGTGCATCAAGACAGTGGAAGTCAAAATCAACATTGAATCTGTCCTTTTAGCTTAACTGTTGGAATTTTCAATTATTAAAAGCTTGATTCATGTTCAATTATCACTAGAGTAGCTTGCAACATTGTCATTATATCATTAAACAACATAATCAGTCCACAATTTAGCTTTAAATCTCACATAAGTCAAACCTTTCTCAACTGCTCAAAAGTCAAATAGTTGAAATTCAGGTTTTGGGCCAAGCTGAGTGGATTTTTAATAGATTCATCTCTTGGTCAAATCAATTCAAACTTTGGGTTTTATAAGTTCTATGGGTCTAGTTTCTTATTAGTATTTTTGTTGATTTTTATTAATTTTGTAAAAGCTTCAAAAAAGCTCATCAATCAGTGCTTAAGTGTCCTGTTCACCAAAACTCAGTCAAAGCTGAGTTTTCTCAGCTTATTGCTAAGCTTGTCAAAAGCTCCTCAGAGCTTCTCTGGATCTGATCCTTGGTTTAAAGGTACTTGGCCAGGTCTAGTTTAGGTCTCAATAACTGGTTTTGATTTCCAGCTTATTTGTTGGCTTGTGCTTAAGCTCAAAGTAGCACTCAAAAACTGTTTTAGCATTTAACTCAAATCATCTTAATCATAAGCAGTTTGCATTTCAGTGGTCTAGGCTAGTTACAATTTGTTGTTTGAGAGTAGTAATAGCTTAATATAGCTTCTGTGTTGGTTTGGTACCCATTTGGTACCCTTTGGCTTATTCAAGTGCTTATTTCATAAGCACTAGTATTGCAGTTTCATAATCTACCAAACAAGCCACTGTTTTTCTATTTTTCTTAGATTCAGTAGATTAAATTAGACTTTCCCTGAAATTTTCATAATTTTCCATAACAGTTTGCTATTTTTCTTAATTTAAAACAGTTTTTAGGATTATTTAATTAGCTTTTAATACAATTAAATCAGAAAAAGTTCAAAAAAATATTTTTTCATTTTTCTTAAGTTTAGATAAATATAAAAAGTAAAAAAATCATTTTTCCAGATTTTTCATAGTTTATTTTGTAATTTTTAGTAATTTAATTAGTTTTAAATAGTTTAAAATTCATAAAAAATAGAAAAATAATCAGAAAAATATAAAAATAGTTTTGAAAATTCTCTTTTGTTATTTTAGATTTTTCCAAGTCTTAATTTTATTTTTCTAGGTTTATTTCCTATTTTCTTGTAATTTAGGTTATTATTAAATAGTTAAAATTAGTTTTTAATTAATAATAATTAATTTAATAGTTATAAAAATAATTTTCTTTTTCTTAAAATTTTCTTATATCATTAGGTTTGTAAAAATATCATTTTCATATTTTTAGGATTAATATTGTGTAAGTTTCACGTTTTTATTTGTACGTCACGTAGTTTTAATTTAAGTTTTAAAAAACAGAAAAATCAAAAACATCAGTTTAAAAATTAGTGATAGCATTTATTTAATATAGTTTATCTTTTTAATTTTCTTTAATTTGCATTTAAGCCCCTGTAATTTATAAATAACTCAAAATCCTTACTGATCACTATCCTTAGTGATTATTCGACATCTGATTGTGTTAAACACCAGTCATCCTCCGTGGGACTTAACGACCCGGGAATCCACTGTATTCTCCTGATCTAAATTGCATTTGGTGTGTGAGCTGTTTTAAGTTCCTTACGGTTGGTCATTCACAAGTGACTAGCTTGCGTGAGAAAACTTGACGGTTTTGCACCAATCAAATTTTGGCGCCGCTGTCGGGGAGGCTGTAAGCGTGTCCTAAGCATTTTCAGACCAGTACTTGCACATATACCATCGTTTGTAAACAGTTTTCTGTAAAGTTAATATAAATCAAAAAGTTCATTAACACTTTTCCTAAAGTGTTAAAAACACCAAACAAAATATAAAACAACAAAACAATCGTAACGTTTTCTAGCTTGTGTTTCTTTTAAGGTGATTCTTAAAGAAATACGATTTGGTTAAACGAGACGATACCAAAAATATTTTCCAAAAGTTTTAAACCCTTTGCACAAATCATACCTACGTCTTTTCAGTGGTACTTAATATATACATAAAAATCAACCACCGCAAATCAAGGCTGTACACCTACTATATGGGGGTGTGACCATAATAAGTTCCCGAACATCAGATTTAAAACTTGCCATTGTGTCCTCGTGATTTGGTGTACCTTTTTCAAAGAAGCCATTTCATTTGTGATTATTGGTTAAGTTCACTTGTCGTTTTGCCTCGCATTTGTTTTGAAAACTGATTTTTATACTTAGTGCATGCGCACTCGTTCTTCCAGTTCTACAAGTCCACTTTCAGAACTTGGAAAGATTCCTCGTAGACGTAGAGGACGTTCAGCTCCTTCAGCCGTGACTGAGGAACGTCTACCACCACCACCACCTGCCGTAATGGCAGAAGACAAGCCGATGAATGAGCTTCTCCAGGCACCCATCGAGGGTTACGGAGATGCTATTGTTGTCCCAGCCATCGTGGCTAATACTTTTGAGCTCAAAACCGGGTTACTTAATCTGGTAACCCAAAGCCAATTCTATGGTTTTGAGCGGGATGATCCTCATGCACACATTCGATGGTTTAACAAGATTACATCTACCATCAAATACAAGAATGTCCCACATGAAGCTATCAAGCTTCTTCTGTTCCCATTTTCTCTAGAGGGACAAGCCCGGAATTGGCTTGAGAAACAACCCCCTCGTTCCATTGAGACATGGGAAGATCTTGTTACTAAGTTTGTGAACGAATTCTATCCTCCATCCCGAACTACAAGTCTTAAGAATGAGATAATGAAATTCTCTCAGAGATTTGATGAATCATTCGGGGAGGCATGGGATCGTTACAAAGAATTGCTCCGTAAGTGTCCGCATCATGGTTTTTCCGAGTTAATGCAAATGGATACTTTCTACAATGGTCTGAACCAGACTAATCAAGACTCTTTGAATGCCTCCGCGAGAGGTAATTTCTTGAGCAAGACCACAAAAGAAGCCTTGCAAATCATTGAAAACAAGTCCCAGGTCCGTCCTTTCCGCACAAAGACATATCATACTGAGTCTAATGCTGGACCTTCTATTTCATCTCCCGTGAGTACATCTAGCACTGATGCTAAGATTGACAAACTCACGGATATTGTTCAGGCTTTGGTTCTTGCTAACCAAAAGAAAGTCACTTTCACACAGACACCATCATATGGTGAAGTGAAGAAAGTTGAAGTTTGTGTCACTTGTGGTGGTCCTCATGCATACTACAACTGTACTGCCACCGATGGTAGTTCGTTTGAAGCTAATGCTATAGCCGGTACTTCAAATCAAGGAGGTAATCAATACCGTCCTCAAAATGAACTAAACTACCGTGCTAACACTTATCAGGCACCACCCGGTTTCAACCAGAATCCTAACCGGAATCAGAACCAACCAAGAATGAACCAAGGTTATCAAAACCAAGGTAATTTCTATTCCGGACCCAATCAAGGTTTCCAACATGAAGGAAATCTTAATCAAAACACTTACAATCGAGGGAATCAATTTCAGGGGAATATGAACCCTAATCAAGGGAATTCTGGCTATAACCAGAACATATGGCCTCAAATTATCCCTCCACCTCCTCCTGTATCAACATCTGATGAGCTTTTAAAGCAATTCATAAAGACTCAAGAGGAGACAAACAGGGTGTTGGTCAGTCAGATCGCTGAATTAAAGAAGTCTTTAAATGATCGACCCTCGGGCTCAGGTACTTTACCTAGCAACACGATCGCTAATCCGAGGGGCGATGCAAAAGCGATCACAACCAGAAGTGGTGTTTCGTATGATGGACCCGCTATTCCTACTACCTCTTCTTCTTCTCCCCCGAAGGTAGTGGAAAGTGAACCTGAGGCGACAAAGGACAAGGAACTTCCTACTAATAACGAAAGTACCAACAATGTCCATCCTCAGGTTGTCCCGAAACCCAAATCCAATCCAGGAGTTGTTTTTGAACCTCCTGTAGCTCCCATTGAAAATACCAAATCCAAATCTTCTATTCCTTACCCATCACGTTTACACGAGCAAAAGCTCCGCGAAAAAGCAGGTCATCAAATGGAAAAATTCTTCCAAATTTTCCAAGAACTTCATTTTGACATAAGCTTCGCGGATGCTATCATGTTGATGCCCAAGTTTGCATCAACTCTCAAACACATGTTAAGCAACAAGGAAAAGCTGTTTGAAATGGCTAAAACTCCTCTGAACGAGAACTGCTCTGCAGTTATCTTGAAGAAGCTTCCCGAGAAGCTTGGAGATCCTGGAAAATTCCTCTTACCTTGTGTATTTCCAGGAATGGTTGAATGCTTTGCCTTAGCCGATCTTGGTGCAAGCATAAACCTGATGCCTCATTCAGTATGGAAGAAACTTTCTCTTCCGGACCTTACTCCTACATGCATGACTCTCGAGCTTGCAGATCGTACAATATCCCGTCCTCTTGGAATTGCCGAGGACGTATTTGTGAAAGTAGGAAAGTTCCATTTTCCAGCTGACTTTGTAGTTGTTGATTTCGATGCTGATCCACGGGTTCCTCTCATTGTTAGAAGAGGATTCCTGAGAACGGGCCGTGCTCTCATTGATGTATTTGAGCAAGAAATCACATTACGTGTTGGTAATGAAGCTGTCACCTTTAACCTTGATCAAACTTCGAGGTAATCCGCAAACTATGATTCTGAGTCGGTTAACCGAATAGATATCATTGATGTTGCTTCTGAAGAGTACTCTCAAGAAGTTCTTGGTTATTCTCATAATTCTGTGAGTGGGAACCCCACCACATCTTCTCAACCTATCATAGCCAATTCTACTCCTTCTCTCACTCCGTTTGAGGGAAGCGACTTCATCTTGGAAGAGATTGAAGCATACTTGGCTAGTGATTCTGTTCCATGGGAAATTGATCACGCTCCAATTGACATCGAGGGGGACATACTTCTCATTGAGAAATTGCTTAAAGATGATCACTCATCAACCCCTCATACTAGTGATGCAATTCCAGAAGAGATTAATCACCATGAGATTAATCCGGAGGGAGATATTCTTATTCTTGAAAATTTGTTAAATCAGGACACTTCTCCTCCACTCCCTCCCGTCGAGCTTCATAACAAGGAAGTCAAGTCAGTTGAGAAAACTGAAGAATTTCCTGAAGTCGAACTTAAGGACTTACCGCCTCATCTCGAGTATGCATTTCTTGAAGGTGATGATAAATTGCCTGTCATTATTGCTCGAGATTTGAGTAAAGATGAAAAGACTTCTCTCATAAAGGTCTTGAAGTCACACAAGCAAGCAATTGCTTGGAAACTCTCTGACATTAAGGGTATCAACCCTGAATTTTGTACTCACAAAATCTTGATGGAGGATGACTTCAAGCCAGCAGTTCAACATCAGAGAAGAGTAAATCCAAAAATCCATGATGTTATCAAACAGGAGGTTATCAAACTTCTTGATGCAGGATTGATTTACCCAATCTCAGATAGTCCTTGGGTTAGCCCAATTCACTGTGTTCCAAAAAAGGGTGGCATAACTGTTGTCACGAATGAAGAAAACGAGTTAATTCCAACTCGATTGGTTACGGGATGGCGTGTGTGTATTGACTATCGCAAGTTGAATGACGCCACCCGTAAAGACCATTTTCCTCTACCCTTCATGGATCAGATGCTTGAGAGATTAGCAGGGAACGAATACTATTGTTTCCTTGATGGTTTCTCGGGTTACTTTCAGATCCCCATTGATCCACAGGATCAAGAGAAGACCACATTCACCTGCCCATACGGAACTTTTGCCTACAAACGTATGCCTTTTGGCTTATGTAATGCTCCTGGCACGTTCCAACGATGTATGATGGCCATATTCCACGACATGATCGAGGAAACAATGGAGGTGTTTATGGATGACTTCTCGGTCATTGGGGACTCATTTCAGACATGTCTCTCCCATTTAGACAAAATGTTAAAACGGTGTGAAGACACCAATCTCTGTCTAAATTGGGAGAAGAGCTACTTTATGGTCAAAGAAGGCATAGTCCTTGGCCATAAGATTTCAAAAAACGGGATTGAGGTCGATAGAGCAAAAGTTGATGTTATTGCTAAACTGCCTCATCCTACTACCGTCAAAGGTATTAGGAGTTTTCTTGGTCATGCCGGGTTTTATCGTAGATTCATACAGGATTTTTCTAAAATCGCTCGGCCTATGACCCATCTTCTTGAAAAAGAAGCTCCTTTTATCTTCTCTCCTGAGTGCATCGAAGCTTTTGAAACATTAAAGAAAAAGCTTACGGAAGCACCCATTCTAGTTGCCCCCGACTGGGATTTACCCTTTGAGCTCATGTGCGATGCAAGTGATTTTGCTATCGGTGCAGTCTTGGGGCAACGTAAAACCAAGCATTTTCAGCCTATCCACTACGCGAGTAAGACTATGACTGAAGCTCAAACCCATTATACCACTACATAAAAAGAACTATTAGCTGTGGTGTATGCGTTTGAAAAGTTTCGGCCATACCTTATCTTGACCAAATGCGTGGTGTATACGGATCACTCGGCTCTCAAATATCTCTTTGCAAAACAAGATGCAAAGCCGAGATTGCTCCGTTGGGTTCTCCTCCTCCAGGAATTTGATATCATTATACGTGATAAAAAAGGAGCTGAGAACCTTGCTGCTGATCATCTGTCCCGATTAGAGAACCCTCACCAAGATGTTTTCGAGAAAAAGGAAATAAATGAAACATTTCCTCTCGAAACACTCAATGCGGTTTCTTTTCGTGGAGACTCTACTACCCCATGGTTTGCTGACTTCGCAAATTACCATGTGGGTAACTTCATAGTGAAAGGGATGTCGTCCCAACAGAAGAACAAATTCTTTAAAGATGTAAAACATTACTTCTGGGACGACCCCTACTTGTTTAAAATCTGTGCGGATCAAGTCATCCGACGGTGTGTTTATGGACAAGAAGCTCTTGACATTCTCAAAGCTTGCCATGCTGGACCCACCGGGGGCCATCATAGTCCAAACTACACCGCCAAAAAGGTGTTTGATTCTGGGTTTTATTGGCCCACAATTTACAAGGATGCCCACGAATTCGTCAAAACCTGTGACGCTTGTCAACGTCACGGAAATATCTCACAAAGAAATGAAATGCCGCAAAACGCCATTCAAGTGTGTGAGATTTTTGACATCTGGGGCATTGACTTTATGGGGCCATTTCCTTCTTCTCGCGGTAATAAGTACATACTCGTGGCCGTTGACTATCTGTCAAAATGGGTTGAAGCTAAGGCTCTACCTACCAACGACGCCCGAGTTGTTGTGAAATTCTTGAAATCTCTCTTTGCTAGGTTTGGAACTCCACGAGCCATAATCAGTGATCGTGGTACGCATTTCTGTAATGACCAGTTTGAAAGAGTCATGCAGAAGTATGGTGTAACTCACCGTCTCTCTACTGCGTATCACCCCCAAACAAGTGGGCAAGTGGAAGTTTCCAACCGAGGGATTAAAAGAATTCTGGAGAGGACGGTTGGCGAAAACCGTGCCTCTTGGTCGGATAAGCTAGATGACGCACTCTGGGCCTTCCGTACAGCTTATAAAACACCCATCGGGTGTACTCCATACAAGCTTGTGTACGGAAAGGCATGTCATCTACCGGTTGAGCTCGAGCACAAGGCATACTGGGCCTTGAAGCATTTATTTAATATAGTTTATCTTTTTAATTTTCTTTAATTTGCATTTAAGCCCCTGTAATTTATAAATAACTCAAAATCCTTACTGATCACTATCCTTAGTGATTATTCGACATCTGATTGTGTTAAACACCAGTCATCCTCCGTGGGACTTAACGACCCGGGAATCCACTGTATTCTCCTGATCTAAATTGCATTTGGTGTGTCAGCTGTTTTAAGTTCCTTACGGTTGGTCATTCACAAGTGACTAGCTTGCGTGAGAAAACTTGACGGTTTTGCACCAATCATGTATGTCTTCTGATTTTCCTGAATTGATTGTAGGCTATATATATGTTGTGGGATACGACGTCTGCTATGTTTGCTTATGTTTCAGTACTTGTATGTCTGGTTTGTATGGGCTTGTATATATGTCATCGGTGCTTTGCTTTGCTTTGCTTCATTCTCCTTGTTATCTGTTCTTTTTGGATATCTGTGTAATTGTGTTATGCAGGATCCTCTTTGACTCATTGTTCTCTTTTCGCTGCGACCTTGTTATCAGTTTCCTTTGTTTCATTTCGTTTCTGCTTTTGTTTAGCTTTTGTTTTGTTATATCTGTTCACTGGGCTTTTTAAGCTCAGCCGCATTTCTTTTCCTGCGGCAGGTTTTAGGTTTGAAGATGGGCTTTGATGGGCTGAGAGTTGGATTATCTGAGTGAACCAACCCTAGTTACTTTATTATTTGGACTTACTTTGATGAGTTTTTGTTTTGATATTTTATTTCATTTGGATATTGTATTCCTTCGTCATTCAATTGTTTATATGATTCGATACTTCATTTTTAAGTTTTCCGTTTGTAAATATTTTATTTGTATGTTCTGATATGACACCAGAATGTGACACTTCTACCCTTGTCAGGTTGGGGTGTTACAATTATGGTATCAGAGCGCCAGGTTTCGTCTTGTTGACCTTAGGATTGACCTGTGAGGACTGGGTAGACACTAGGCTTCCGTCTGTTTTGATCTTCACAGATTCGTTTGATTGTCGTTTAGATTTGACTTTGATATTCGTTTGTCTTCACTGTGTTGGCCTTCTTCTCTTCGCATTTGATTTTGTTATTTGGTCTTCGCACATCCGTTTGTTGATCGATAGATGGAGATTTCTCGTAGAGCCGAAGATGATGGTGCCGACCCTGCATTGCTGCAACAATTTCTGGAGAGGTTCGTGAAGCAGAAGCCGCAACCGATCGTGATGCTGCCGGAGACATCAGGATGCTGCTGAAGAGAGCGGGACGGATCAACCGAAGGCGCAAAGATGGTGATAAGATTCAACTGGTAACTGAGAAGGTTCATCTACTTCATGTGGTTGGGCGCGACTTGTGTCACTCCGATTCGTTTGTCATGCGTTTTGAGGCGGTCTGATATTTTGTTAAGTGATTTTGATCGATATTGCTTTTCTTTGATTTGTTCAGAACTCGGTTTGAATCGTGAAGTTTTATCATTTGGAAGTTTGGTAATATCTCAGCTTTTCTTTTGAATCGTCAGTAATGCGTCATTAGGAAACGTTTTGTGCAAGTTGGTGGCCTTCTTTCATTGTGATATGGTAAGTTGTTTGATGTAGTTTATGCTGTGTGTATATGAATCTGGTCTGCTTTGGTACGTTACTTGATATCTGTATGTGATATGTTTTGCTGTGATATTGATTATGTGGTTTGTCATGACCCGGGACAAAATATAATGACAATAAGAACTTGTTATGTGATGCAAGTATTATGACGCCTGATCAACGTGATAATACCGAGATCATATAATCTGGACTTATTGGAATCATACGACGTCTTGGGAAATGCCTGGGGTAGGTACGTGAATGGACTAGGGCTTATATCCGTTAATTTTCAATCGTCATGTTCGTTTGGAATTCTGTACCTCTTCGTGAGATTTTCATCGACATCTGTTACGTATAAGTTTGGTGCGCTCTGGAAAATGAAATCGGTATGATCGTTGTGGAGCTATGGATTGCTATGTCTGCCTTAAACCTGTACGTCTCCAGGTACCTCTGCGACTTCAATTTTCGAGGACGAAAATTTTCTTTTAGAGGGGAAGAGTTGTAAAACCCTGAAAACGTAAACGTGTTAAATGACCTTTTTACCCCTCAAGCTTTATAAATGTGAAATACGTAATATGCATCAAATTCGTTTATTTTATAGGGACACTTAAAAGAATAATATTAAATAAGAGTAAACATTTTAACTACTTAATAAATATTACACATTGTACAATTTACTTGGACCTAATCATAAAAGCAACTTAAAAGACAATTAAACTAGATAATCATCATAATAATGGTAATTAGGAAAATTGATTGAGTCCAAAATAATTCCCCTTTGATTTCGGCAATCAATAGACGCTCCCCATCCCCTTTTAATTCCATTTATCTCTCATTAGTAACTTATCATTTACCATAAAAATCACAAAGAAACCCTAGTCTCCTAAAACAATTATACGGCAAAAACTACTCTCTCCATCCATCCATTTTCAGTCGACAAAACCAGGTCCAAAGAAGGTGTTAGGAGTGCTTGTAAACTATTCCATTACGAGTTGTTGCAAGGCTTTGTTTGGCTATCGTGGGGTTTGTTCAAGCTGCTGCTGTCGTGGGTTATTGTGGCTGCCGGGTAGCTGTGTTGCTTGGCGTGGAGTCTTGGTTGATGTCGTGGAATCCTAAGCCGTGGAAGGCTGGTCATGGGTCTTGGACCTTCGTTTCTTCTCACGTTCACGTATCTATGGTTTGTCTCCCAACTTTGTTTCCATGTTTGATATTCTTGTTTTCTGTCGTGAGCTACCCATTTGATCATGCTTGCTATTCGACTAAGACAACCACATAAAATCATAAGTCTTGGCACATGAAATCATAACTAGGTAACCATATTATTTGACCAATCAATAAATCTGTTTTGGGCCTATAATTCGACATATGTGAATCTGAGGTAAAATTAACTTGGCATGCATACATCTAATTTAATCTCATAAAAGATAATAACTTTGGTCACATGGTATGTCAAATTAAGGTCACGTGAGATAAAGAATGTCAACCATATACATTTCCTTGTGAATCGGAAGTAGTTGTTCACATCAGGATAAGGTGTGGGGTTTGTGATTGTATGTGTGGTCCTATGCATGACGTTAAAAGGGTTTATAAAACTGCTCATGTTCTATAGAATCTGGTCGTGAGATTTTACACCATACGCACGTATATTTTTGAGCTCTAAAACATGTTAATTGAAGGTTAAACCTAAGACCATTATAATGTGATATCTAAACACTTAAAACAGGTCTTGAACCTTGATATACATGGTGTTAAAGAGGTTAAAACCTGGTCCTATGATACGTTTAGTAAACTCCTCGTTATACATTCTTTTTGGTCTTTAAACTTGTGTAAATTGGCATAAATGATCCTTAAAGTATATAAATCACTTATTTATCTTAATATGTCTTTAAATGCTTCATAAATAGCTAAACTTACTAAATATAGAAACCTGCTATTTTTGGAAAGTTACTAATTATAGAAAGCTGCTTATTATGGAAACCTGCTAATTATGGAAACTTGCCTAAAATAGAAAGTTACCTAAAATGAAAAGTTACTAAAAGTGGAAACCTGCTAAAAATGGAAAGCCGTCTAAAATGAGTAATCCGATCTTAATAAGCGTTATCTAATTCATATAGGTTCCGGACGGCAAGATTGATTCATCTTGTGACTTTGCTTTCTATTTTGCTTGCTTCGAATGAGGTACATATATTCTATCCCTTTTCAGTAGGGATTTCTCATGACTTTTCGATCCTTGACCTTATCTCACTTATGATGCCCTTGCTATGATTCCCTTTACTGTGATCCTTTGGTATGATTCTGTTCGCTATGATATTCGTTTGATATGATTATGAACCTTACGATTACGAACCATCTGATTGTGAATCATCTGATTATGAACCTTCTGATTATGAGCCTTTGATATGAGCCTCTGATTATGAACTTATGTTATGGAACTCTAATATGAACCTTTGATATGAACCCTTATGATATGATTCTGCTTTGACCCTTCAGTTTGATACCCGAGCCAAATATGTTTTCCTAGTCATGAAGGTAACATGACCGTGTCATTGATGCACCAATGGCATGACTCCAGTGTGTACGAGTGATGTTGCACACCGTCCCCATTATGTTATATGATTATGAGCTCACTATATGTATATGATTTGGCCACTATGTTTCCGGGGGGCGTATGGATGCATCCTAGATATGTTATGATATGATATGCTATGATATGATTTATATGGTGAATGATGTCGTGTGCAATACGCGTCTTCACATTCCGGGAGCTAGCTACTCCATTGGTTACTGAGGTCTCCCCTCCTATTATGTATGGTATTCCGAGGTCACCCCTCCGAATACAATGGTTACTTATGATATGATATGATATGATATGATATGTTCCGGGCTCGTGGTAGATTTCTGACAACCCTTACACTTTTGATATACCTATACTGTACTTTCTGTATTCCCCAACGCACCATATTCTGTATAAATTGTTCATTACTCAGTACCCTTATATGACTCACTCTACTACCAAGATATATATATTCCATTTCTTTGATCTGTCACACTCTCATTCCGTTACTTCAGACTATCGTTCCATTCACGTACCGGGTTATTATATGCTTATTGAATTTGATTATGCTATTCATGTTTTATGTGACCATTGATTATCCTGCTATGATGTGATTAATATGCGGTGATCTGAGTTACCTGTTTCCATCTGATGATATGTGATCTCACTGTTATGTGACCCTCTGAATTGTCTGGTGATCATGCTAATGTGTAATCGATAGTTTTGTCTGTTTATTATGTGTACTTCGTTCAGTTAATCTCGTGGACTATGACTATCCGTTGTATCCTTAACTGCTTATTGTTGACCTGCCATGTTTACATTTCTGTCTATGCTACGGTTTGTTTGGGTAAATGGTTCAACTTATGTGGTCTGGCTTATTAACTTGTTTAATTGCCCTACTATGTGCCCAGTTCATTTAATTATAATGCTCATACTGTATTCCTACTTGTTACGTGTGACTGCTATGTTTTGACTGCTGTTAAGTACTTCCGCTGTTATGATACTGATTATGTTTTCAACTAAGGGTTTTTGACCTACGTGATTGCCATGTTCACTTATTAATTAATTGCTTCCGCTTGCCTTTAAATTTCTGTTTGACTTGTATGTCTTCTGATTTTCCTGAATTGATTGTAGGCTATATATATGTTGTGGGATACGACGTCTGCTATGTTTGCTTATGTTTCAGTACTTGTATGTCTGGTTTGTATGGGCTTGTATATATGTCATCGGTGCTTTGCTTTGCTTTGCTTCATTCTCCTTTTTATCTGTTCTTTTTGGATATCTGTGTAATTGTGTTATGCAGGATCCTCTTTGACTCATTGTTCTCTTTTCGCTGCGACCTTGTTATCAGTTTCCTTTGTTTCATTTCGTTTCTGCTTTTGTTTAGCTTTCGTTTTGTTATATCTGTTCACTGGGCTTTTTAAGCTCAGCCGCATTTCTTTTCCTGCGGCAGGTTTTAGGTTTGAAGATGGGCTTTGATGGGCCGAGAGTTGGATTATCTGAGTGGACCAACCCTAGTTACCTTATTATTTGGACTTACTTTGAAGAGTTTTTGTTTTGATATTTCATTTCATTTGGATATTGTATTCCTTCGTCAGTCAATTGTTTATATGATTCGATACTTCATTTTTAAGGTTTCCGTTTGTAAATATTTTATTTGTATGTTCTGATATGACACCAGAATGTGACACTTCTACCCTTGTCGGGTTGGGGTGTTACAAGTATTATATTTCTCAAAATTTTTAGATGGTGTTCAACGTTTTGCTTTTACAAAATGACAGCCTAAAAAACTTTTCAAGGTAACAAGAAAAATTGGTTCACCTAGCGGTGGTAAATAGTTGGTAGAATGACAGATTATCAATTTCTGGGGTGATAACAGAATAGCTTGGAATAAAGTTTGTAGATTAGATTCTAGGATACGTGGAAGAAACTTAGGGTATGGTAATAGTCTAGGGCACTCGGGGTGAGTTTAAGTAAGGAAGTGAAAGTAATATAAAGCTTTTATCGTCTCCGGTATTAAACAATACTTTAGCTAAATGTCGATTGAGAGAAAACGTACCCGTGAGCACATCCGGGTTGTGCTGAGTGTTTGGATCTCCTAACACCTAAGCTCTTGCACGGGCCGTGTTGTTCTGGTTTCCATTCTGTTTTGGACAACAATTTTTGTAATGTCCTTTCTCACCACATCCGTTGCATATTACTTCTACAGGCTGCAGATTAGCACCTGAGGTCCTACAATCTCTGTTTTTATTGCCGGTTCTGTGACACTTTCCGCACTTAATAAAGCATGGCCCATTGTGATGCATCTTGCATTGGTTGCATAAGGGCAGATTTCCAGCATATCCACTGCCTCCAGCAGGTGCGGCTACATAAGCTTTGGCAGTTTCCTGCCCTCGGTTCGGTTGGTAATGATGGTTGTTGTTTCGGTTGTTGTTGTTGTAGTAGGTGTTATTGTTGGGGTAGTTGTTCTGATGGTGGGTGGTCCTTTTGTCATCAATCTTCCTTTTGTGATCATTACCTCCTTGGGTGAAACCACACTTGACTTCCCGATCCATTAATGTCTCAGCAATAGAAATTGCTTCCGCTAGTGACTGTGGTTTTGATGAGGTGACATTACCCTCGATACTTCGGGGTAATCCTTCAGTGTACTTCTCCAATATCTTCTCGAGATCAGGCACTGCACTTGGGCATAGCATTGCCAGTTCCTGAAACCTCCGGTTGTAGGTCTTGAGATCAGTTCCTTTCACCACCAGCTGGTGAAACTCATCTTCCTACTTCTTAATCTCGGTGTGGGGACAGTACTTCTTTAGCATTTGCTTCTTGAAGTCAGCCCAGGTGAGTTGATAAGCTGCTTCAACACCCATAGTTTGGGCAGAAACATTCCACCAAGATAAGGCATCATCCAATAGAGTCCTCGTAGCAAAAGTGACCTTGCAGTCATCAGGACAACCGCTTCTCATGAATACTGTCTCTGTTCGCTCAAACCAGTGAGCCAACTCAGTTGCCCCTCCTGTTCCTTTGAAAAAGGTTGGCTTACAGTTCATGAAGTCTTTGTAAGTACACTTGCGAGATATAGCTGCCTCGCTTTCTCCGTTAGTCCTGCTAGTGCTCCCAAAGCGGGCCATTGTTGCTGCTTGTCTCTCGAGTGCTGCAGCAACACTGTCTGCAACTACTTTTTGGATATCAGCTTGGGACATGGCGGGTGCTAGAGTTTCGGTTGATTTTCTTGTTCGAGCCATATTTCTATTAATGCCACAAGAAAATATATGTTTAGAATGACCAAGTTATGTTATAACATTACAAATAACAAGGTATACGTGTTGAAATCATACAAATATAAGAATCATATGATCATCATGCTCAAATACAATAACATGGTAAAGTGATTCACCCTGGTCCACATTAATCGATATCATAACACAGCATAATATCAAAACCATATATAGTCATAAACAACTCGCAAATTTTGTCATATAACAAAATATTACAAGTTTCATATTTATGCCACATACCGTGTCTACGATATCATACCAAAAACTGTTTGATAAAGACCTACTGTAATGGCTACCAGGGGCTTCTTCGCGTCGACTCTCCAGCTCTATGATCATGCTGAGAAGGACCTGTATATACTCCTGGTATCGGGCCTGGATATCTACCACTACTACCTCTAACGTGGTACTTCTAGAGTAAGCCATCACTAAGTCATCACTCTGCCTCATCATTGCTTGTGACATCATCACGTCATTGTCATATAGCAGCGGTATGTGTTGACTAGTTTGCCCGTGATGTTCCTCCAGATTATTTGCCCTATCACGAGTCTCCTACATTCCGGTGCTCAAAATATATATCTCCTGCTGCATAGTTGCTTTCTTAGAAACTAACTCCTCCACTGAATCCTCAAGTGACTCGATGCGCTCCAGAGGTAACTCATCTAGATGGCCTAAGGCAGTATCAATCTGCTCCTCGTGTCTTTCCAAGCGTGCCAATAGTGTGTGAATGGTGGGCGGTCTGTCCATCGCTTCTTGCGAACTTTCTCCAATCTCGAATATCCGTGGTGGCGTAGGGATATCTGGAGTAAGTGATCGTAAGACATTATACCTAGCCTCTTCTTCGAGTTCATACGGCTGAGACGGGGGAGTAAAGTCTGTAGCTGAAGGTGGGGGTGGTGTAGTTGGCGGCGGTACACACGTGGGTAACATGTATGGATGTGGGGGTGGTGGTGAGTGTATGGGAAGTGCTGTCTCAGATGGCTCTGCATCTGCAAAAGTAGGATATCTTCTCCTAGCTAGCACATATGGATCGTCAAGAAATGGAGCGATATCAGGTACTACCGTGACGTCTTCTGTCTTTGTGGTGTACCTAGGTGCTAGGTCTACATCAGGTACTACTTCGAAATCCTCATATGACTCTTCTAATGGATCAAACTCCATATCTTCCATAGCGCGGCTGGGTGCTGGAGAATGAACTAACGTATCCGTGGAAGGAATGGTGTCTTCGGACTCAGTATCCGATAAGATAATAATATAAGGGATAGGGAAGACATAACTCTATAACAACCCGGTAATTGGAAATATCTCATTATATGTATAGATAATAGGTATAAACATGCATAAATAGTGTCTGAACGGTGTAGTGGCATCGAGGACTTTATTCAAGTGTGAAAAAGAGTTATAGTTTCGGTTTTGTACTCCGTTCTCTATAACTACGGCTCTGATACCAATCTGTAACACCCCCAAATTCGATATACGCAGCGGAATTAAGGTTGGGGTATTACTTCATGGATCCTAGTCATAATAATAGATAAACGGCTCAAAAGAGACATTTTTGATAAAATAGTTATCATTCATTTATTTAAATCAGAGTTTTACAAAAGAAAGGTCCCAACGGAAATACTGAAATACATAGTTTTATTCTTGTGAATGATAACAAAATGGACACCCTTTTTATAAGAAAGTCCATAGCCATTCCGTGCCAAGCCGTGCTCTAGTTTCCTAAGATAAAACATGCTAAAAAGTCAACACAAAGGTTGAGTGAATCCATAGTGTTTGTATAATAATCAGTTCAACACAAGATAAGCAGTAGTAAAATCAGTAATATTGCAGTACAGTATATTGCCCTAAGTCTCATGACACGCAAACCTTAACACGAACGCGTCATAATAATGACGTAAGTTACAAACATCATAGTGATGATGTGAACAATAATGCCCTCCAGTAGGAGTTTGCCATTCTCCTAGTATTCTCAAATAACGTGCATTTGGTTACCTATCATGCTAACACAAATGGGGCGTCAACTGCCAATAGATCTATTCACGATATTCGCGTTCACTCGCAAGTGATTAATGGTTCATGATATGAGAGACTTTTAGTGGAAACAGTAGGTACTTAGGCAATATCAATCAGAATAGTATACAGAAAAATACTTGTGTTCGGTTTTTGTAGCATGTATCTCCTCATGAGTTTTGAAAAGAATATGTAAGAGTGGGACTATGAACTCACCTCGGTGTTACCATAGTCTGGATGGAAAACAAATTAAGTAATATGAACAAACTTCTCCGACTCGCGACCTGAGTTGGTATGTCATGTTTTTAGTATTCGAGTTCAAGTTTATGCGATGATAATGCTTTATCGATAGTTAGATAAACATGAAGTCTCTTAAAAAATTAGTAATACTTATCATACTTATTTTTATGGCTCGGATGATTGTTAATAAGTTTTATCGAAACCCAAGTTGTTAAATATGATATGTTTCCAAAATGTTATATTTTATCATTTTGAATATTTAAGGTTTTTACCCTTGCACTTTCAAAAATGACGCTTAAAACCCTCAACTATGGGTTATTCACAAAATCAGCCCTTGTATAATTAAGTTTGAAGAAATTACATTTTTAGCCCAAGAAAACTTTATCTTTCAAAAATTACAATTTTTATACCTAAATTGACAAAAGTGAGGGTAAATATAAGCGAGGCTTTAGGAGGTTTGTTGGATCGATGTACTCTAACCAAACTAACTTAAATAGCTTGTTAAGGGTTTAATAACTTTGGATAAATTCTAAGTTATTAACAATGAAACACTGAGTAATCTCTATTAAGTACGCGGAATTTACTTAACAAAGCTAAGAAGAATATAACTTTAACTTTTATTAATAACTCTAAATCTGCTTGTTATGCAGATTCTTTAACAACTCTAAAACTCTAAATAATGATCGTACTTTAGGATTCTAAAAACATATATCTCTAATGCCAATCTAGGGGTCCTTTTATAGGCTTAAGGATAACCCTAGTTGGTTTATAATTTGTATCCTTGTATGACAAGTAATCTAAACAAAGAATATTCTAGAATAACAAAGCTTTCCATAAACGAATATAGCAGTTCTTTAGTCTTGCAGTACTTTGACTTCAACAGCAGTACTTTGACTTCTTCTTTAGCAGTACTTTGACTTTTTCCAGTACTTTATCATTCTTCAGCAACCCAACAATCCTCCCCTAACTTGAATTCTGTTAGGTCACTAGTTTTACAAACATAAGTTATAGAGAAAGAGATAAAGGCGGATGAACAAGTATCACACACACACACACGTTAATATGAAGACCGGTTAGGCGTAGAGAGTATGTGAAAAGAAAACTTAAACAACCAACCCTCAAATGAGGGTTTACAAGAGTATTTATAGGAGGGAAGCTAGGGCAACACTCCTAGTTCCCATCCTTTCTTATGTGGGCTTGGGCCTAAGCTTATGGGCCTTCTACATAAGCTTGACCTTAAACAAACATAAAGGCCATAATAAAGCTACCTATTACATATGAAATATAAATACTTGAAATACTGTTTAGGAGTGATTCCAACAATCTCCCCCTCAAGTATATATGAATGTAAACGGTGAAGGCGTTGATGTAATAGTAGCTGTGACGTCTTCTGACATTCTTCTTTCTTGTGAGAGGAATTATCTTGATTCGAACAATCTCCCCAGTGTAGAGAGATAGTTATCTTTGAACAGTTATGCTTTGACGTCATCTTTAACTTTGTTCTTTGATCATTGTTCTTTGTGGTGAAAGTGATAGTCTGTTGTTGTCTGCATCAGTCTGCCTCAGGTCTGCTTCGCTGCTCCAGTGTCTCCATGTCATTCTTCAACATGCTCACACGCTCTATGACGTTGGAATTCAATGCTGATGAAGTTCTTTAAGTCTTTATCATTGTAGATTCTTTGGTTTGACGAAGAATCATTCTGACGGTTGTGTTGCTTTTGAATAGAACTTCCATTAGTGATGATGTTGGTGTGAGCATGAGAAGAATCAGCACGATCATCCCGCTCTGGAGCTTCCATAAGAAGAAAACATTTCAAACGGTTAGTAATAAGCGGTTTCCGGCACTTACAAGTTTGAACTTCGAGAGTGTTAACAGCATAGTGTGAAAACACAACTCTAATTCTTACAAAGGCCGTTCCTGAACTGGAGTCCCATAAGTGAGATAACGCGATGTACCGAAATACATCTACAGTTCAGATGAGTCGCTGAGGTACACCGAAGCATCACCTCACGACTGTAGACCGTTTGAGACACACTCCGCGTAATCCACGGGGAGTTACCGAAGTGACCTGCTGTCAGGGCTGTTTGATGTTGACCCTGGCAGGAGTTTCCATTCAATCACTGAGGATCACAGATGTGAACCTCTCATAAATGTTCTCGACAGATTGCTAAGATATGTGAAGGACTCGATATGAACCACTGATAATCTTATTTGTTGATCATCCAGTGATTAAATGTCAAGTGTTCCTAAGAGATCTTTTGATGAATCTCGTGGCTCTAGACTCAATAGTGCGTTTTGGTTTTCCTGAGCGGAGACAAGGGAGAGGGTCTCCTTCTTCAATACCAGCGATCTCTAAGAGAAAGCCAATAGTTTACGTAGGGTTCCCTGTGAGAATGAAACAAGCTTCTGTTGAGAGAAACTTGAGTGGCTAAGAGGGTTAAGTGCATGCGTCACTGGGTCCATGACGACTTTTAATCTTCAATACTGGTGTCACTAAGTGACAACCAGTAGCATATGAATTGAACCCGGTGTCTGCCCTACGTTGAATAATCTGGAGGGCTATTTCTTTTCACCCTTTACTTTACATTTCTTTTTGATTCTTCAACTCCTTCTTTCTCCGATTCTCATTTTCTCCTTTTTATAGTCATTCCTAAGGACTTCTAACACTAACTAATGGTAGTGTCCTTGGGTAGATCCCTCCGGCTCTGGCGGATCATAGGACGGTTATTCCTAACCTTAGTCACCTTATAACTCCATGACTAACCTATGTTTGCCATTAAAACCACTGTATGTGAAAATATCTCTCAAAGGGTTTGTTAATGAAAAACATGTTTGAACCACAGTGAGAGATGATATTTTGCTTAAATACTCCCCCTCCACATGTGCTTAATAGTTTTAATGGTTAAATGCACAGTGAGGAAAGAGCGCGCACTTTTTGAATTGATCCACTGAAGATAGACAATCCCCCGCGAGACACGGTTACGTTGCATAGTTAAAGAGTTGCATTGTCAGCTTTTAGGTGACAACTAGCTCTAATAACTACCTTGAAGGTGTAGACAAACCTCGAAAGGTTGTCATACCCGTCAGAGTTCATGTCTATCAAAAGTTTCTCGAATGGTACTTTCTACTTGGACAAGTCCTTTGCGAGACACGTTTACATTACTAGCGAACTAGCTTGAAATTATTACCCGTCCAGGACAAGTCTTTTCGAGTTGCAAACAGTTTAGTACCGTCAATTCGTTGGTTAAGTCTGAGGTACACAGATTCATTTGCATTTTGCACAACATATTTCTTATCACACAAATTTTCTCCCCCTCAAAAATGGCATATAAAATGTTATTTTTGAACGGTTGAGAATAAATATGACCATTTTGAGTGTTGCGGGAAGAGTGACCACTGTGAACAATTTGTGAACAAAGTTTTAATTCAAATACTCCCCCTCAACTAGTGACATAAACGGTTGAGGTTTTGAAAAATCATATGGGGAAGTACTTGTCTTTTTTTGAGCAAAACCTTGAAAAATGAAAGGTTTGATAGGTTTTACTCAAAAATAAGAAGCTTTCGCTCCTTTTATAAGGATTGTGGCACTGAGGCGTACCACAGGGTCCTTTCTTGACAATTACGGGTTGTACACTGTTATGTGTGCACAAGCCATTGACATAAATAATCACACATCCAAAATTATATGAAGGAAGCAATTCAAGGGGTACCAGGAAGTGCAGTGATATTCCCAGGAGTGCGCACAGGGCGTTGAAAGCCGGTGATGTTTCTCCTGGGTCGACCACCAACATAGCTCTCCAATCGTCTGAACTGATCCCTTCTGAACAACCGTTCATCAATCATGGTGATGATACGTCTCATATCCCTCCTTTCTTGAGAATTCCAGCGCTTAGGAGACCCAACTTTCAGGCGTATATCCTTCAACCTGTACGCCAATCCATCCCTAACCAGCTTCAAGGTATGATCCCCGAATTTGTGGAGCTCACTACACGCCATTAAGCAGGTTCTTTGAAGTTCACTGCGGTAAACGACGCTGAAAGGTTTGCTGATGAGCGTAAGTTGTGTAAGCTGGTTGATGTCGGGAAGATCAAGCTGTGGTGGAGTGAAGTTTACACGTTTCTGATATGATTCAACTGCCATCTGGATATCTTCGACACGTTCTTTGATCACGATGCGTCTAATGAAGATGAGAACTGACTTGATAAATTCACGTTGAACGCCAGTCGAGAATTGTCTCATACGACCCTGTACTTTGGCAAGGTACATGTCTTCGATGTCGTTGAGAGATAAGTTCTCAAAGTCAGCCTCGGAGAATCCATAGTCATGTTCATCTTGTCGTTTGACTATGATGTTCTTCAAGAATGTATAGTCCCACTTAGACTTGAGATCAACGTGTTTGATGGCAACGATGTCCTTAGAACTATACACTGCATGTTGAGACTTCTGAACCAGGCAGCTTCTGTAGTAGATTCTTCGGCGTTCAGGCCAATGATGAATCCAATACAATGCATCTTGGTCGTATGCTTGCACGTTGTCAGAAAACAAGTGATTTGCACGTTCCTCGATAGCTATGCAGTTTGAGTAAATAGCCGCTGGGAATGGAAGAGTCAATGATGTAGCGTATTTTCGCGAACCATCGCTACCGTGTAAGAGAAAATCCAGGTCTCTATTAAAAAAGTATCGGAAGGGAATCCTTGGTTCGTCTGCTTGGCCAATGGTCGGTAGGGGTTTGGTCCAGTCGGTGTAGTATGGAGGGTTGTCCCTTTGTGTGAAGTCAATGTTTGCTTCCGGATTGAGCCAATCCATGTTGTTAGACATAGCTCGAGCGATGTTCTCAAGATGATATTCGACCTCGAGGGCGCTTTCAGAGCTGTCTTGTAGAAGTTGAAACGCTTCATTCTTGATTCGCTTCAATTCAGATTTCGTCATTTTCTTCACATGGAACTTTTCTTGCAAAAGTTTTGCGTGCTCTAATGTAGAACCGTCTAACAAGTCTTGACCTTCATCAGGGTAGGGAGTTTGATTGACAAGTGTGGAGAACCATTCAAACTCTTCGGTTTTATCGTCATCTAGCCATGATACGACTCCAGGCTGAGTCGTCTTCTTCTTCTTTTTGAAAGGCATTGATGATGATACTGGTTTCTGCACTTGTTTGGGTGAGGTGGGTTGTTGTCGGGGCTCAAGGACCTCTTCATCGTCACCACCCGTATACTCAAAGTAATCACCTGTTTTATGAGTCAGGGGTGGTAACTCGGAATCGTCCCGAGGTTTATCAGTAGAAGACCAAGGTGGAGGAGACTTTTGTTGAGAAGAAGTCCGTGGTGGAGGAGGTGGCATCAAAGTAGATTTACCAGACTGCTTCTGACGTTTTGGTGCAGAGTCCTTATCCTTATCATCGTCATCTCTTGGTCGTTTGGGTTGATCGGCTGACTCCTTGCATGATGATCTGAGTTGAAAATCAAGTAGATTTTCGAAAAATTTAGCTTCATCCGAAGTAAACGTTCCAGATCGCTTTGACATTTGCATCACTAGTTTAGCGATTAACTCAGATTCAGAGAGATCAGCTTCTTTGGCCATTGTATGTTTAACCAATGCGACGATGTTAGGGGTGAGTTGTCTGTAAAATACTTCTCTAGTCACACCGGGGACAGTGTCGAGAAGAAACTTGTGGGTATGCTCTCTTGCTGTCTTCTCCAGTTCCTTTTGGACTTTAGGAACGATATCCTGAAGGTACTTGTTAGTGTAACCTTCGATCATTTCGTTTAGTTCCTCTTTACGATGACTCTTCATGAACTTCTGAACAAATTCCCTTTCTTTCTCCATGTTGTCTTTCTCATCATTTAAGTACTGAATTTGGTCAGCAAACCAATTCATTTTTCTATAAAGTATGTCCTTCTTTCTGACTTGTTGGACAGCTTTCACAATTCTTTTATGAGTCTGAGAAATCCAAGATTTAGGTGGTTTCTTCACTGATTTGGATGATGATCTGGTTGACTTCGTTGATGGTGGTTGTGATGAATGAGACGAAGAATCCGATGATGATGAGATGTGAGGAGATTCTGGGTCCTTTGGTGGTTCAGAAGTTTCCTTCTGTGAGCGTGTAGGACTATCCAGAAGCAACTTGTCATAATCATCATCTTTATCTTTCTCCGTCTTCTCAGTTTCCGGTTTCTCAAAATCATATACAATAGTATCCTCTGCAGGCTTTTGTTGTTGGAGAAGAGTGGTGGCACCAGATCCCTTATCGGGTCGATTAACCGCATCAGGATCTGGAGAGGAGTGGGCAGCAACACTTGATCCTCCGGGGCCACCTATTTGATCTTTAGCAAATTCTTCAGCCTTTTGACGATGTCGGACGATTTTGAACTTCTTCCTGTATGATTTATCCAGTTGCTCTTCTTCTTCTTCTTCAGAGCTTTCATCATGTGACACAAGTGCAGGAGTCTTCCCTTTTTCTTTATTAGTTTGAGGACTTGGAAGTTTTGGTACTGAGGGATTTTCATCCTTTGCAGTTTCAGAGTATGTGATCTCTTCATCTGTGTCAGTAGCATCAGAGTCCTCGTCCCTGAGCTGTCTTTGCGGTTCAGGTGAAAGGATCGGAGTGGCTTCCTGAGAAGGAACTTTTTTCATAGGGGTAGGTTTCCTCTTTGGAATAGGTTTCTTCTTTGGAATATTCCTCTGACTATCTGAACTTGTGACACTTCCAGCACTTCCTTTTCTGGTTCTCCTTACAGGTGTTCCAGAAGATTTTTCGTCGAGATGGCCAACTTTGCCTTGTCTGACTGCTTCCAGATACCTTTTGTACGTTTCGAGCTTTCTGACATCTTCAGTTAGAAGGAAATCTGGAAGCACAGCACCTTGTTTCTTTGTAGACGTTTCCTTGATTCTGACAGATAGAATAGGTTCCGTGAACATATCGTGATTGTCGGGGTCATTGAGCCTCTTGGGAATATCAGGATGAAGTCCAAGTGCTCTCTGGATCAACAATTTAGTATATATGATGTAGGGAATCTTTGAGCCAAGTTTGTTGAGAAATGACATCATGTCATCCCAAATCAGAGCTTCGATAGCGATGTGTTTCAAGTTGACCAGTGCCCAAAATATTTGCAGTTCCATGAGCTTAGGATGCTCATAGCCACTGTCACGACCAGAAACAGACTTGGTGATGATCATGTAGAGAGTTCTCTAGGGTTGAGGAATACTCTTAAGCTCTACGTGAGAATGCTTGGTGATTACTCCTGTAGCCTCGTCATAACCGATATCGATTAAGAATTGGAGAGTGAGCTCTTCAACAGGTGTGGCATATAGTTTGGTCGGATCGACATCAGGAATTAGGAGAACAGCCCTTAAGTCTGCAGGTGTAATGGTGACTTGTTTGTGATTCAGAGTCACCGTCACAGCAGTCTGT
The DNA here is from genome assembly GCA_019973895.1 of Chrysanthemum seticuspe. Lineage (NCBI taxonomy): Eukaryota > Viridiplantae > Streptophyta > Magnoliopsida > Asterales > Asteraceae > Chrysanthemum > Chrysanthemum seticuspe. The sequence goes on along the minus strand of BPTQ01000004.1, from coordinate 279,030,715 downwards.
CCTTTGACCCTTTCCATAGTGTTCCAGAACTGTTGGATGTAGATCTCAGGAATAGTTGCAGAGTGAGTAAGCATGTTCTGATACGGATGAGTCCTCAGAATGTCAATAGCAATTAAACACGAAGATTCAGAGCAAGTGAGGGTGTTAAAGTCTACACGGAGATTATTCTTTCCTATCTTCATTGGATAGCCATGAGGATAGATATCAGCAATGGAGAGAACTTCAGGTGCATCCACATTCATTTGTTCAGCCATGTCGTGATCTGAAATAACATTAGCCAAAAGAACCAACATATCGAAAGACATAATGTTAGTCAACAGATGGTCTTATTGTCTAGTTATTGAATGTACAGTGATAATGATTGTTACGAGTCCTAAGTCACTTGTATGTTCAATAGTTCAATGATGTCGTGAAATGTTTCGTGAGTTAGTTAACTTTAAGTTTTAAAGTTTATTTTATCACTTATTGTTCACAACATATCAAACGATTTAAGTTTATTAGTGACATTTTTGGATTCGTGATGATATGATTAGTTTATTTACAAGTTTGTACACGTAACAATTCATAACGAAGGTATGATCTTGGCTTATGCGTAGGATTGGTAAAGTTATGCGTAGACAGGAATGATATATGCGTAGGTGTAAACTTACGCGTAGGATCCTAACTTACGCGTAAGAAGTGTTATGCGTAGGAAAAGGGGTACCTTATGCGTAGAGCTTATGCGTAGGATTCTTTTAGCCTCAGAGAGGTTCCCTTTATGTATCGGCGGATTCTTTTAGCCTCAGAGAGGTGGGTTTCAGTTGGTCGCGACTGATAACGGGAGCATAGATAAACGGCAAAGACAATGTCAGTTCTGCTAGCTGTTAGATACATGAGATACCCAATTATACTTCGGTATTTGGTAGGGTCAACCAATTTCCCATGTAAATCAGCATCTAATTTCTTGGTATGAGTCATTGGTGTGGCATAAGTATCACATGTTTTCATTCCAAATTTGTTTAACAATTCAAGGGCATATTTGGACTGACTCAAGAAAATACCACGGGGTGATTGATGAACATGCAGTCCTAGAAAGAATGTAAGTTCACCCATCATGGACATTTCAAAATTTTTCTTCATTAGTTTTGCAAAAGCGATTGAAAACTTTTTATGTGTAGACCCAAAAATGATGTCATCCACGTAAATTTGAACAATTAAGATATGTGCCCCGTGATATTGTATAAAAAGAGTTGGGTCAACCGAGCCTTTGGTGAAATTATTGGCGATGAGGAAAGATGATAGCTTATCGTACCATGCCCGTGGGGCTTGTTTGAGACCATAAAGAGCTTTGTTCAGTTTGAAGACATGGTTCGGGAACTCAGGATCAACGAATCCATCTGGTTGGCTGACATAGACCGTTTCTTTAAGTTGCCCATTGAGAAACGCCGTTTTGACATCCATCTGATAGACCGTCATATTCATATGAGCTGCGAACGCGAGAAATATCCGAACAGCCTCAAGACGAGCAACCGGAGCAAAAGATTCTTCAAAGTCTATTCCCTCTTCCTGACGATAACCATTAGCAACTAGCCGTGACTTGTTTCGGATAACATTCCCTTCAGCATCCAATTTGTTTTTCCAAATCCAATTGAGACCAATGACGTAGACCCCTGTTGGTCTTTCAACCAGTTCCCATACTTCAAGACGTTTGAATTGGTTGAGTTCTTCCTGCATGGATTCAATCCAGTTGTCTTTTGTCATTGCGTCTTTAATGTTTTTAGGCTTAGATTGGCAGACAGTGAGTGCATAAATGCAGTGTTCACCGTCTGTGTGAAGACGTTGTCGCGTAACGACTGGTTGATTCGGGTTGCCAATAATGTTAGCCAGAGGATGGTCTTTTGTCCATCGGTGTGTAGAGGGTTGATGTTGGTATACATTGTGCAGATTCTGAGGATTCAAATGGTTTGTTGAAGATTCCGCGACATCTGGTGCAGCAGTCTCATTAGCAAACGGGTTGAAGAATGCATTTGGATCAAAATATGCAGGTGGGGGTACTTCATTCAGAATATCATCAGCTGGTTCATCATTGTTGGAAGCGGTGTGTTCAACTGTTGTGTTGGAGTCAACTGGTGTAGGTGCATCTTCAACAGTAGTTGTTGTAGCAGGTGTATCAGGTATAGGAATATTATCAGGTTGTGCAGCGGAAACATAGGATACACCTGGAGCACGTTCATCAATATCGTCACAGAACAGAGGAGCAAATAACCTTTCCATTTGTTGACGAGTTAACTGGGGGCTTTGTGCAGCTGATGATGGGAGTTGAGGGAAGTTTAAACGGTTGTGACCGGGTTCTAAGCTGTTATACTCAGAAGCCATTTCCGTGAGTTCATCGAAATGAGCATGAATCGTTTCCATTACCTCCTTAGTTCGACGATTCCAGATTCGGAAACCTTTAGAATTGTCACAGTATCCAATAAAGACTCCAATATCAGCTTTGGCTTTGAGCTTTCCAAAATCATCACGATCATTATTCGGATAGCAAAGGGATCCAAATACATGAAAGTGTTTGAGGTTCGGTTTATAGTTGTGGACAAGCTCGAAAGGTGTTTTGTTGTGGCGTTTTGTGATCATAGAACGGTTTTGAGTATAACATGCAGTAGATACAGCTTCTGCCCATAAGTAATCTGGAAGTTTAGCATTGATTAACATTGTTCTTGCAGCTTCCACTAACGTTCGGTTTCGTCTTTCAACAACTCCGTTTTGTTTAGGTGTACGTGCAATAGATGTTCGATGCTGAATTCCCACATTCTCATAAAATTCACGAAGGGTTTTGTTAACAAATTCAGTTCCTTTGTCTGTTCTGATTATCCTGACGGTGTTGCGGAGCTGAACCTGTACCTTTGTGAGAAAGGTGATGATCATTTGTAGAGCTTGGTCTTTGCTACGAAGAAAGTAGACCCAAGTCCATCGTGAGTAGTCATCAACAATTACTAAGATGTAGCGTTTGCCATTGATCGTTTGCACGCGCATCGGGCCACATAAATCCATGTGAAGAAGATGTAGCACATGCTGAGAGCTGTGTTCCACCTTTGAAGGAAAATGAGCACGAGTGCTTTTCCCTTGTTCACAGGCTGAGCAAAGGTGATCTTTTGAATACCGGAATCGTGGGAGTCCTTCAACTAGTTTGTGTCGAGCAAGGTTGGTGATGGTTTGAAAGTTTATATGTGAGAGACGACGGTGCCATAGCTAGGATTTTGTTGATGTTGCCTTAGAAAGTAAGCAGATGGGAGAGGAAGCAACCACTTCTTGCATAGAGATAGTGTAGAGACTAGAATTACGCGAGCCAAGTATAAGGTCATTTCCTTGTAGATCACGAATGAAACAAGTTTTCTCCCTGAAAGCAACCTCCAAATCTCCATCACAAAATTGACCTACTGAAAACAGATTGTGACCGAGGCCTTCCACATAGTAAACCCTGCTGATTTCGATGTTCCCATTGACATAATCTCCGTAGCCCATGATGGCTGCGAAGTGATCGTTCCCGAATCTGACAGTGCCAATGAACTTTGCAATAAAGTTTGATAACAGTTTAAGGTTGCCTGTCATGTGTCGGGAACATCCGCTATCAACAATCCAGAGAATGATCTGTATCACCTGCATTACACACAGACGACACAGATGGAATAGAAGTAGACGTGGAACCCGAAATGTTAGAGGGTTCCGAAGCAGGTATGTTAGACATACACACATTGATAATTTTAGGCATCCATTTAAATCCTAGTGTGTTATATATCCATTTCTGCCATCTATAACTACTCTTTGCTTTAGTCTTAGTGAAAGCACTAGGTGGTACTTCATTCTTAGGAGGTGAAGCGGGAGCTACTGTGATAGCAATGGTTGCCTTAGAATCTAAAGAAGGTGGTTTACCAAGCACAGACTTAGAATGATTAGTGGGCATAGAGGTATTCCGATTCTTAGGATTCCGTAATCGAGAGATTATAGCTTTAGCAACACATTTGTCATGACAATCAGAATTCATACTCTTCTGACAAATAACACAAGGTGCATCAGACTGAATATCAAAAGTACTTAACGGTTTAGCATTCGTTACATCACTATTACTATTACATTTTCCAGACGTAACATCTATAGTGGAAGCAACATGAGTTTTATTCAGAGTCCTAGGGTGTTCTTCTACTTTAGCATTTCTTATTGATCTTTTCTTAGGTCGCAACTTCCTATTCGTCGATTGAGTGCTCCTAGGCTGTGAAGTGCGGACGTTTGGAAAAGATGCAACTATTCCTGTTTCAGTAGAGGGAAACACATTAGCAACTTGTGATTTGGCAGTTGGAATTCTAGGTTCATGATTACTAAGTGTGACGGGTGCTAATCTCTTAATCACAGTAGGCGGAAGTTGTTCATACTTTCCTAACATTTCCCGTAACTTAGAGATGGTGTGAATCAGATCTTGATTTTCAGAACGAATATTACCAGCAAAATTCATGACTTCTCTAGTGTGAGCAAGATAGTGATCAAGTTCGTTTGATGCTTCAAGTCGAGTCTTTTTGAGTAAATCAAATATGACACCATATTCCTGTTTAACTTTTAAAAGTTCTTGTTCATATTTTGAGATTTGACTTTTCAAAGACACGTGTTGATCATCCAGTTGTTCAATTTTAGGATCAGAAGATTTAGCACTCAACTGAGCGATTTTCTTTTGAAAACTAAGTTGATGATTGTGAATACCTTTTTCACACCAATGAAGACGACGTTTTGCATTGTAAATTTCAGTGAGTAATCGTTTATTTTCAGCTTTTAAAGACTCGATCTGAAGCACATTATCGGTGTTCTCAACAGTTACAACAGTTTCAACAATATCAGCAGAGATGTAATCAGATGCAAATGGCAACGCATGAAGTAACACAACATTATGGATATCAGCACAGATAACATCTTCCAAGAGTCGATCAACATCTTTTCGCAACAGTTTCTTTTTGCGTTTATTGTTAGAAAAAGATGTTTCTGTTTTCTCGAAAACGTTTTTCATTACCCCAAGTTCCTTATGAAAATCCTTTTCCCAGGCAATTGCACAACTTTTCAAGTTTTTAGCATTAGGTAAAAGATTTTTCTGAAAAATGTCTCTTTGTTCTCGCGCCAGAGGCGATTGAAAATGTTCAACTTTGATTTCAGATCGATATTCTATCTCATGTTGTAAAATTTTGAGGTCAGCCATGAAAATGTCAAAATATCGAAGAATTTTTCGATTTTCAGGTTGAGAGTTTACTTCACTAATGGAAGGTAAAGGACCATAAGTTTGTGCAAAGTCTGTTTTGGGATAAACATTAGAAGACTCAGGTGTTTTGATGATAACCCTTGGTGTGGTAGAAGAATCCGTTGGTGTGACGAAAGTGACCGCGTTTTTATAATTAAAAGGTTTGTTGTAAACAACGTTTTTTAATTTTGATCGACTCTCGTCTTCTGCATCTAATTCCTCTTGACGATGATATTCAACAACACTCATGACAGTATTATCAATTTTGTATTCTGCACTGGAAACTTCAGGAGTTGGTTTGAATGTTTTTAGTGAAAGCTTTGGTTTGTAATCAGCTAGATTTTTTCCATATCCTTTTGGATTGGGTTTTAAGGTAAACTTTTCAATAGCTGTTACTGATTCACCATGTTTGTAAACAACAGTTTTAAACTCTTTAAGTTTGTTTTGCAAGCCGATAATTTCTTCAAGAAGGTCATCTACCCGATTCGTTGAATGCTTTTTGTATGCGGAGAACTGTTTTTGACAATTTAACAACTCAACCTTAGCTTTTTTATTTTCCAAGGTGAGAGCGTTAATTTGCTTTTTATGTTCGTATTTCAGTTGTTCTAATTCAGACAACAAAGCATTCTTCGAGGCGGCTAGATCACGCATCTGTCTCTCTAAATATTTTTCGTTTTGATGAGATTTTGCAAAAGCGGCTTCAAAAACTTTTTCACGGTTGTCTTGAGTTTTGAAAAAGTTGAGTTGCATTTGTAAACATTCAAAATCCTTGGTTAACAGTGCATTTTTACTTTTTAAGGACTGATTTAATGCAACACATGCAGCAATTTGGGATTGTTGGTCTTTAAGTAACAGAACAAGATCTGGATGAGGCAAAGGTTCATCGTGTTCATCGTGAGTCACAACATGATCATTGTTTAGATCCTCAAGTATAACCACGGAGTCAAATTGATTATCAAGGGAAACCATATGGTCATCTGGATCGTCAAATGTAACTACGGGGTTTATTTGAAAATCGTCAGAATGAGATGTAGATGACTCATTTTGAACATTCTGAGCCGTGCCGGATTCAGATATTGACGGAGGTATTAGTTCAGATATGATGATGGTTTGTTCGGGTACCTGAGACAAGCCATCAGTGTCATACACTGGGCCTGTTTCACTCATGTGTAACTCTTGCATATTAGCCATCAACATAACATCTGCATTGGCCTGCAAGTCCTCCATATCATCATCCGAGTCTGCATCTACCATAAAGCTCTGTTCTTTGTCTGTGAGAGATCTACCAGCTTCATCCTTAAGAGCCAAAAGTAAAGCCTCTTTGAAATAAGCACTGCCCCTAGTCCTTAGCTTTGGGCATGCATTAGCCAGGTGTCCCTTCTCATTGCAGTTGTAGCATCTAAGACCATTTAACCGATTCTGAGCATTTCCCTGTTCCACCACTTGAGCTCTGTTTTTATTCCTACCCACAGCATTAAACCCTTGACCACCGCCCATCTGACGACCATAATCACGATTCTGAACTTCAACTCGTCCATTGTTCACAACAGCTTGAGTCCGTGTGTTAGATGAGGAACGAATACGATTGTTGGATTTGTTGGTATAACGGCCAAAAGCATTAGCAATCATTACAAATCCTTGTTGCAATGCTTCGAATGGATCGATTTCCTCAGTCGCTTCACTGACATATGCTTGAGCATTGTTGCTGTATGGAACCAATTGATTTTGTTGAGGTTGTTGCTGTGAAGGTGTGTTTGAAGCAGTTGGTTGAGTTGCTGGTTGAGAGGGATAATTCTGTTGAGCATACAAGGCAAGTTGATTATCCGGTTGTGACTGTTTAGCAAGTTGAGCACGGAGAATCCTTTCCCGATCAACTTCCTTTTCATGAGGCTTCAAGTAATCGTACAACAATCCATAAGTAGAATGATGCATATTCTTCGCTTGACGGAGAAAAATGACATACTTCTCCCATTCAGGACCAAGACTACTCAGGAACTTAGTATTCACTGCAATTCTTGGCATGATGATGTTGTGTTTATCCAAATCATTGATGATGTCTGAAAATCGATGATGATAGGACTCTAGTGTCTCTCCAAGTTCAATCATGAAGTGTTCATAAGCCAAGTAAATTTTGGATTCCAAATCCTCCTGATTGAGTACAGATCCTTCCATAAGAAGACGAATATGATCCCACATTTTTTGTGCAGTCTTTTGAGCATCAACACTACGAAGAATTGGGTTTGGTAATCCTAAGAGGATGTATTCCATTGCAAGTTCATCAGCTTCATAGTGTAGAAGTTCTGTAGGATTTAAATCTGCAACAGTAGCAATGTTGGTTTGTTCATCTCTTGGTGGAACAGCAGTTGGATCTCCGGGTACAATGACAGTAGGCATCTCAAATGGACCTTCCAAGATAACCTTCTTTAAGAACTTTCCATGTGGCTTCTTCAGATCACAAAACCTAAAGAACCTTATCACCCATTGATCGTAGTTTCCTGGAGTGAGCATTGGAGGTCTATCAAGTGATCCAGCTTCATGAATTGATTGTTGGCTGCTTAAAGCTTCACACATCTTTGTAAACCAAGTGGGTTCCTTCATAGTGTTCCTTGATGGATTTTGATTGAAATCATTTGTGTAGGTTTGAACTTGAAGGCTTGGTGGTGGTTGAACCATTTGTGGTTGTGGGATTGCACCAAGTTGTGGAGTATGTTGCTGATTAAATTGTTGTTGATAAATAGCTTGTTGTTGATTCCGTTGTTGATGTTGTGGAGTTAATTGTTGTTGTTGTTGATGATTATAAGTGTGAGGGAAATAGTTAGAGTATGGTGGTTGAGACATGATGATAAACTTGTGTGGTAAAAAAATGGATCTTTGTAGTCGAATGAACCTTTGTTGATGAAGTGTCCTTAGGCGTAGAAAAGACAAGAACCAAGTAGCACTTATGCGTAAAAACACCAAAAGTTACGCGTAACAATGAGGAGTTACGCGTAGGTTTTAGCTTACGCGTAAGTAGGAAAAACACTAAAGTTATGCGTAGACAAAAGTTAGGCGTAGAAACGTAGGCGTAGGATTACCTTATGCGTAGACCTTAGTTTACGCGTAAAGTGAATCTTATGCGTAGGATTTCTACGCGTAAGCTTATGCTTATGCGTAAGTTTAGGGTTTTTGCCCAAATGATCTTTTACACTTCACAGTGCAAAAGATATCCAAAGTCGACGTATTTTCAGACTTATCCAAGTAAGAAAACACGGAATAAACCAGGAAAATGAAGATCAAACCAAGAAAAATCTTACGCGTAATTTTAGGGTTTTGATACGCGTAGGATTACTCGTAACTTTGATTTTGCCCAAATGTGTTTCTAAACCTGTTTTTTGTTATGGAATAGCTTCAATAGTACCAAAAGAACACAAAAATGTGAAATTTGATGTACCAAAACTGCTAGACGGGTTACGCGTAGAATGACACCCACGAACAAAAACAAGCTTAAAAACGTAGATCCACGCGTAAAGTTTGAAACTTTTTGCCAAAAACCAGTATTTTAACACCTCAAAACATTGAAAGTACAAGAATCTTGGATTAAAAAGTGTAAAAAAGAAGTTTTTAAGCGAACCAAAGTATCACTCGTTAGCCTTACGCGTAGGACCAAAACCCACTTCAAAAGCAATAACTATTCACCCAACTATTTGGCGATTGATACCACTGTTAGGTCACTAGTTTTACGAACACAAGTTATAGAGAAAGAGATAAAGGCGGATGAACAAGTATCACACACACACACACACGTTAATATGAAGACCGGTTAGGCGTAGAGAGTATGTGAAAAGAAAACTTGAACAACCAACCCTCAAATGAGGGTTTACAAGAGTATTTATAGGAGGGAAGCTAGGGCAACACTCCTAGTTCCCATCCTTTCTTATGTGAGCTTGGGCCTAAGCTTATGGGCCTTCTACATAAGCTTGACCTTAAACAAACATAAAGGCCATAATAAAGCTACCTATTACATATGAAATATAAATACTTGAAATACTGTTTAGGAGTGATTCCAACAAATTCTACTTGCTTGACTTCAAGTTCCTTTGTAAACTTATCTTTAACAGCTCCATCTTCAAGGAAAGATTGTGTCTTTGTCTTTGGATTGTATCTTTGTATTCTCTATGCTTATATCAAAGTATTCTTTAGAAATTATTCTTTACAGCATCCTTAATCAGTAATCTTTTCAGCAACATTTAGGAAGCTTCATCTTTTCAGCAACATAAGACATTTTGTACATTATTTCAGTTTAAGTTTTAGTCTATTCTCATCACTTCTAGGTGTGTAAACTCCTGTGAGAAGTGAATCATTGAAAATTTAATGGAATTTGATTTCTCTTTACCAAAGCCATTAACTCTGGAGTAGCCAAATGTTTTGGTGTGTAAGATCATGGTACATTGATAACCATATGATTTTTAGCAAATCATCAGCTATCAACAGATTTGATTTGTCTTTACCAAAAGTTGTACCCTTTTGGACTAGTTAGTTCTTTCATCTATGGTGAACTAATTACCAAATAATGGGTTTTCCACAGCCTTTACCACAAGCCATTTTCTTGTGGGCTAGCCAACTCTTCACATTTACTGATATGGTGAGTTGATTACCATACAACTTATTAGCAAGTTGTCAACTATAAAATGGATTTGAGATATCTTTACCAGAGCCGTTTGCTCATGGATTAGCCAATAATTTTGTAACCATGGTGGATTGATAACCTATTGGTGTTACCATCTCAAAAACCATTTATTTCTTTTAGCCTTTGTTTCAAAATATTTGTCACTTAACAAAAATTTCTTTTCAAAATCATTAACTGGTTTAAAGCTGCAAGCAGTACTTTGATGAAAGTACTGTTTGATCAGCAATACTTTGAATACAGTACTGATTTTTCAAAAATAATTTATTCAATTAAGATTCATACCAGTTATTCATGCATCATCATCAGCCATAGTCGTCCATCTGATAAACAATTTGATGACCATAAGAGCAGTTTCATTATCTTCTTCAACTTCCATTCCATGCTCTAGCATTCTCCTCATGAGATCTGATGTAAGTGGATATCTTCTGTCTGCTAACATGTGAATCATAGTCCCATCTTCTAACTCTAGAACATGTACTCCAGATTCTTCAAAGAATCTCCAGCTGATAATCTCCCAATCTTCTTGGTTTTTCCAAATCTCAGCAATGCTTTCTTCTTCAGTTTCCCAAATTGTTGTGATATCTCCAAGCAAGACTAAACCAACTCCTTCTGATGGATTGTGTTCAAAATATTCTCGTACCACATGATATAAATGAAATAAATCCACTCTATCTATTATGTGCAATAGATCCCATAGCATATTGAACACCCTGAAGCTTTCATCTTCTCTGTGAAACATCAGATAACTTCCATCCTTTGACTCTACAACTTCAAAAGTAGTTATTGGAGATTTGTTCTTCTTCATTTCATCATCATCTTTAGAATACTAAAATTCTACCACTCTTAAGTAATTCCTTAGCTCATCATCAGTATCTGGCCTTAATTCAATCTTCTTTTTGATGGCTGTGTATCTTCAACTTCAGTTGATCTTTTTCTTTTTAAGCTTTCTTTTCTTTCAGCTTCCTCTTAAGCATTATAATCTTTATAGTTTTTGATACTATCAACTTGTTTCTGATAAGCTTCTCTAATAGCTTCATATAACTGTTTCATCTCAACATAATTTAACTTGTTCAATCCAATATACCCTTGACCTTTTAAATATGACATCATTGCATTTCTTTCTTTAGCACGATTTGGTCTTCTTGGTAGAGCAGAAACAGGAATAGGTGACTTTAATGGTACAACAGCTTCAGGATTCAATTCTTCTTGCAATTTCTTAGCTGCTTCTTCATTCTTAGTCTCTTCATTAGCAACTTCAGCATTCAATTCAGCTTGTAACTTTCTAGCTGCTTCCTCATGCATAGCAACCTAAGCAGCCCTTATATGTGCTAAAGTAGGTTTCTTTTTCTTCTTTGTTCCTACTAACTTACCTTTTCCTTTATCCTTAGGATCTATAGTAGGTTGAGAAGCTCTTGGTTGTTCTTCTGTAATTCCTGGAATGCTAACACCCCTTGGCTTTGATAAATCATGCAAGATTTCAGCAATGGTTTCATCATCACTTGCAGTATGTATAGGTTTGGGTGTATCAGCTTCCTTTTCTGGTATGACTGTTGAAGGACCAACTTCCTCTTCATATACAACAGTTGAAGGACCAGCTTCCTCTTCAAAATCTAACAACCTTGGTGTAATTAACCCTTGCCTGTAGGTTCCTTGAAAAGCAGTACTTTGATCAGCAGTACCTTGATCATCAGTACTTTGAACTTTAGTGCTTTCTTCCTCAGTACTTTCAATGTTGAATGTGTCTTCAGTACCTTGAGGTTGAACATCAGTACCTTGAGGTTCAGCTTCTTCTTCAGTATATGATGGAGCATCTTCATTCAAATTCTTATCTTCCAATTTCCTCCCCAATTGGAATGAAGATTGCCTTTGAACCTTTTTGCTTTTGATCTTCTTAAACTGCCTTTGTTGCTTCTTTTTAGCTTTGACCCATAACTTGTGATGTTTAACCAAGGGCCACACAGACTTCTTGAATCTTCTAAACTTAATCTTCAACTGTGCTATCTGTGCAGCTTGAGCTTCAGTAGTTTTCTTCAATCTGATTAACTCCCTTGTCAGAACATAGTTATCCAATACTAAACCTTCAGGGGGTATAGTAGCTGGATCTTCCTCAGAAGATGATGAGAAAATAGGAACAGCTTGTTCTGGTGATGCCATAGGAGGAGTAGTATGGCGGGATGAGGTGGGAGAAACTTCAGTACCTTCATTAACATCAGTACCCCGTGAAGTAGTTCCTTGTGTTGAAGTTTCTTGAGATGCAGCACTTTGAGAAGCAGTCCCTTCAGAAGCAGTACCTTGAGTAGCAGTACCTTAAGAAGCAGTACCTACTCTTTCATCACTAGCTTCAGCCTCATCTCTAATAGCTTGAACAATCTCCATCATTGAAGTAGTCAATGGAGTGTCCCTTCCAGTGAATAAATCACTCTTCCTAGCCATGAAAGTGAAAATCTTGGCTGGTTGTACCACAACAGGTAAAAGACTTGACGGCTTTGGTACATCTGAAAGTTGTTTATTCAAGAACACTTGAATAAATCTCGTATACATTAACCATCTTGATCCATGGGAGATGTGTGAGAGCATTCCATCTAGGATTAGCCTTGAAAATTTGAAAATTTAATTTGTAGCCAAGTCCACTATAGCAGATGCTATGTTAGACACAAATTGCTCCTATGATGTACTTTTAACACTAATACAATGAAGCAAGACATGAACTAAATACTTCCAGTGGGGACAAAATAAGGGTTTCTTGAATGTTTGTTCAGTTAAGGACCCTTCATATCCAATGTCCCTGAATCTATCCCAAATCAATTGCTTATCAAAACGAACAGCCCCTTCGTCATCATCAAACAATAAGTCCTCATGAATTGAAGCTTCAGAAACTTTTACTGTCCTCCCAGCAACTTTAGCTTGAATATATGAGTCATCATTCTCCATATGAACCCTAGCAGTTGCCCAAAATTGTTGAATCCATGGCTCAATTGTATCTGGTGCCACCAAACGCGCATAACTAATCGGAGACCCAGTGAGAAAATCAATGATATCATGAAAGATCACATTAGCTTCAGTCTTTTCTAAATTCGCCACCATGTTGTGTTTTGAAACTGTATTACGATTTTCCATTGATGATTTATGTACACAGAAAGTGATATAATGAATAATATGGGTGAAAGAGAGAGAAATATGGAAAAGATTATAAGGTATCAATATGAGAGGGAAATTCGGAGAGTAGTTATTTGTAGGTGAGATTTAAAAAAAAATCACAACCCTTAATAACTAAGGTACCGTTAGTAGTAGTTACCCCTCAATATTACCGTTGGAACAGTACTTTGATAAGACAAACAGTTCTTTCCACGTGTGCAGTACTTTCATAAAACCAAAAAGCAGTACTTTCCCATTCTCCTCTTTACAATAGCAAATACATCAAATAAACATGAATTTCCTCCCCTCAACCAATACATAGGACTATACTTATACTAAATAGTCCTCCCCTCAAATGCAGCTCAGTAATTAATCATGGCAATGCTTACCACCAAGTGATTGATACTCTATTAAGCACATAGCAAGCAGTACTTATAGCTTCAGCCTAGAACTGAATAGGTAATTGTGAATCTGCAATCATAGTTCTGGCTGCTTCAATCAAAGTCCTATTCTTTCTCTCTGCAACACCATTCTACTGTGGTGTTCTTGCAATGCTGAACTCTCTCTTGATCCCTTTGTTGGCACAAAATTCATCCATAAGCTTGTTCTTGAATTCAGCCCCATTATCACATCTAATACCTCGAACCTTGAGTCTCAATTGGTTTTCAAGTGCTATTATAAGATTATGAATAGCATCAAAAGTATCATCCTTAAATCCTAAGAAAAATACCCAACAGAATCTACTGCAATCATCTGTGGCTACCAAGCAGTACTTTTTCTTGTTTAGACTTGCAACAGAGACAGGTCCAAACAAATCCATGTGTAACAGCTCCAAAGGTTCTCTAACAGTTCTTTCCTCAAGCTTCTTGTATGAAGCTTTGTGTTGTTTACCTTTCTTGCACGCCAAACATGAGTGATCATTCTTGTAAGTCTTTGAAGGTAAACCTCTAACTAAATTTCCTTTGACCAGTTTGATGATATTCTTGAAATTTACATGACCCAATCTTCTATGCCACTGATGTGCTTCTTCAGATGTTGCTTTTGCCATAAAACATGAGGCTCTACCAGAAGAGTGAAGACTCTTCATATCCAGACTGTACACATCATTGGTTCTTGGTACTCTAAGTACTACCAAGTTATCATCAACAGGTTTGAATTCAGGGGAAAGGATGAGACATTCTGTGTCAGTGAATAACACAAGGTGCTTTTTATCACAGATTTGAGAGACTTACAAAAGGTTGAACTTGAGCTCTTTCACATATCTAACATTCTCTAAATCTATACGCCCTGCTTTGATGGTTCCTTTGCCAGTTATTAGTCCTCCATTGGGATCATTCCCAAATGCAACTCTTCCGCCACAAATATATCTAAAATCTGACAGAATCTCCTTGTCTCCTGTCATACATCTTGAGCAACCACTATCCACAATTAGATGATCTTTAAGCTCCTCTTCTAGGTTGCCCTGCACACAGATAAAAGAGTTAGTGTCTTTTAGGAACCCAAGCCATTACTGACTTGTGTTCCCCTTGTGGAGTAACATACTCAATTTCCTTGAGTATGTAATCTTCACAGTTTTTGTAGGCAGAATCAAGCATTATCTTTTGTTTTAAAACTTGTGGTGGATTTTCAGCAAAACTTTCTTTTTCAACAAAAATATCTTTTTGTTTTTCCACAAAATCATCTTTATCAAAAATCTCTGTTTCACCAGTACTTGTTGAAAGTACTGTTTGTTCATCATCAGTACTTTCTTTCTTAACCCATTTAGTTTTAACTTCTGGTGTAGAGTCCCTTGATCTAGCTACTTTCTTGGAGTTATAACTCCTTCTAGATTGATAGTAATTAGATCTCCTTGGGCTCCTATTCCAAGAGGTGTTTGGTGAATACTGAGCAGTACTTTGAGAAAGTACTGTATTTTGCTTAACAGTACCTTGGAAAGTGTTTGAAGGTATTGGAGGTTTTGAAAAAGGTCTTCTCTGGTGAGGGTACCTATAGTATGGTGAGAAGTTTCTATGATTAACCCTATGTGAATGATTCCAAGTTGGTCTAGTCTCCCTTGGTTTTTGGTTGACAGTTCTGTTCTTGGGAAACTTACTTAGGTACTCTGAATGTAAGTCACAGTCCTTAATCAAATGATCAGGAATAAAACAAACAAAACATAGTTTTTGATCTGTAATCCCAAAATTTCTTCTTCTATGTGTATGACCAAACCTATCCTGTCTTCTAGGTGAATGATTAAAATTGTTTTGACCAAAATTATCCCAAAAAGGTTTAGCATTATTGTGAAAAGGTTTTCTTAAAGGTACTGCTGAAGGTGTAGCAGTACTTTGAGATGTAGCAGTACTTTGAGGTGAAAGTACTGCTTGGCTTGTAGCATCATCTACCTTAGGTGTCTCAACTGTTTCTTTTGGGGTTTCAGACCTAGATTTACCAATAAGCTTCTTTCTAAACTCTAAGTTGTCTACACCAAAACGAGAAACATCAGGCCTAAGAGGTTGATGACTACCAGTGGGATGTGGGACAGCATGATAACCCTTGTCTTTCTTATATTCAGGAGGTGTTGCACTAATTGAGTCCTCATTACTAGATGTGTCTACATAATTAATGAGTTCATCATCACTAGTGGTTATATCCTCAAAATCACATTCATCCTGATCACTACGTGGGTTTTCTATACTATTAAACTCCATACCAAAACCTAGGCCAGTTTTAATGTAAGCTCTTCTCTGTTTTTCAACATAACAAACCAGAGAAAGACGAGATTCTTTCCAGGCATCAAACTTCACTAACAGTTCATCTCTCTCCTTAGTTAGTTTCTCAATTTCAGAAATCTTACAATTTAACTTCCATACACTTAGTTTTAACTGATAATCCTGTTGTTCATACGTTTCTACCCAAGCCATTTCATTATTTTCATGTGTTATTATTTTGGCTTCCATAGAGTCTAAAGTAATTTGATAACCTGCTACCTCAGACCTAGCCCTTATACAGTTATCTCTTTCAGTCACATAACTATTAAGTACTTTTTGATAAAAGTCATGACACTTAAAGCATACCTCAGAGATAGGGGGTGAGCTTTGTGAAGTGGCTACCATAGCAAGTAGAACATGATCATCTTCACACTCAATGCTCCAGTCAAAGCTTCCATAACCATCTTTAGACTCCATAGCAGCATGTCCAGGTTCCTCATCAAAAGCTGTGCTCCAGTCAAACTCTTCCACTGATTCCTCCATAGCTACCATATAGTAGGTTGCTGGTTCATCATCAAACTCAGCACTACAGTCAACCTCTTATAGATTGTCTTGAGCAACCAAAGCTTTTGTTTCTGTAATAGGAATTTCTTTCAACTCTAGCTTAGGTTTCTCAGTCATCATGTTTGCTTGATATTTAGTAAACCTGCATTCCCTTGCAAAATGTCCAGTCTTTTGACAATTGAAGCATTCAATTTTGGACTTGTCAAAAGTGATTCCCTGTTTTGGCTTGAAGTCAATGCCTCTTCCTGTCTTCTTCATAAACTTCCTGATCCTTGCAGTGATCATAGAAACTTGCCACCTGAGAGATATCTTCTTCATAAGTGACACGCAAAGTAGCTTGCTGTGCAAAGAAAGAGCATACGACTTCATCTGAGTGGATGGTAGGTGTTGGTGTGGCTTGTTGAGCAAAGGTGGGGGTAGAATAGGCAACAGTACTTTGAGCAACAGTACTTTGAGTAGGAGAAGCAATACTTTTATTGGAAGTACTGCCTCTGTTTTTAGATGACAAAAAGCTATACTATAAGACTTTGAACTTGTTTGGCCATTCATCTCATGCTCATACACCTTCAGATTATTGTAGAGATCATCAAAGTTCATAACATCCAAACCAGGTTGTCCTCTGATCATTGTAGCAATCACATGCCATGTCGATGGCAAACTCCTTAAGAACTTTAGATTAGCATCTTCAACTGAAGCCTCTGCTTTGTATAACTCCAGCATACTGAGAAGATTTTGGAATCTTTCATAAGCAGCATCAAGGCCTTCTCTTTCTCCAACAGTGAATGTTTCAAATTGCTGCTTCAACAGATTTCTGTGCATCTTCTTGGAAGCATCATTACCTCCAAACCTTGTCATGAGAGCATCCCAGAGTTTCTTTGCATCTTTAGCATCATGGAACGTAAGTAGGTGACCATCAGGTATAGCAGACAAAAGTATGTTGAGAGCCTTCTCTTGATTCCTTATTGTTGTTGCTGGTAAGACTGACTTAGGTGCTTTGGGTTGTCCAGGAACATCAATAGGTTCAGGAATGACTTCATTACCATTGACAATTACATTCCATAGTGCATGGTCTGTAATTGCAATGTACTGCCTCATCTTCATGCTCCATAGGTCGTATTCTCCCTTCTTAATGATTGGTATTCTGAGTGAGGTGATTGATGGTGGTGTAACAGCTTCAGTCGACATCTTTAGGTTTTTGTTGTTAACTAGGTTTTAGGGTTTCTTCTTAGTCAGAGTTTTCACACAAGCTCTGATACCACTTGTTCGATCGATGTACTCTAACGAATCTAACTTAAATAGCTTGTTAAGGGTTTAATAACTTCGGATAAATCCTAAGTTATTAACAATGAAACACTGAGTAATCTCTATTAAGTACGTGGAATTTACTTAACAAAGCTAAGAAGAATATAACTTTAACTTTTATTAATAACTCTAAATCTGCTTGTTATGTAGATTCTTTAACAACTCTAAAACTCTAAATAATGATCGTACTTTAGGATTCTAAAAACATATATCTCTAATGCCTATCTAAGGGTCCTTTTATAGGCTTAAGGATAACCCTAGTCGGTTTACAATTTGTATCCTTGTACGACAAGTAATCTAAACAAAGAATATTCTAGAATAACAAAGCTTTCCATAAATGAATATAGCAGTTCTTTAGTCTTGCAGTACTTTGACTTCAACAGCAGTACTTTGACTTCTTCTTTAGCAGTACTTTGACTTTTTCCAGTACTTTGTCATTCTTCAAGACTTTCGTATCCCAACAAGGTTTTTAGTACGTTCTTGATCCCTTCAAGATTTTTTAGGGTGGTCTTTATAATGGTTCAAACTAGAAGTCTTAAGCTCTTATGGTTTGGTCACAATGATTTCCCAAAGTAGGGGGTTAGGTGCCTTATGTGAAAAGTGTTGGTTTTGGGCGATAACATGCCCAAATGAGGACATATTTTATATGAGGCAAGCCAATGTTTTTACAACACAATTGATCCTTAAAACACTTTGCTGTAAGCTCTTCAAAATGGTATAGGTCTCATATTCTAGTCATCTTTGGTAAGAGAGAAACAAGTCCGTGAACATGGCCACTTGGCCACGTCGCGTTTTAAGGAAATTTTATTTTTGACTCATTAACTTTTACGGTGTCACCTAGGGGCATCATAATATGTTAATTAACTCTTTCTAAGTCATTATCTATCATTCTATTGATCCTATGGCTCAAATTTTTAAAAGTGCACACAAGGGTCTTTTTATGAAAATCTTTACGAGTCATCTTCTTTTTGGTTGATTATAAAAGAGACCATAAGAGTTTTTAGAGACGTTCTTGGGGCTTTAAAATCCTTGCAACGAGCTCTTTAAAACGGTGTAACTCTCATACTTTACAACCTTTTAATTAGCAAGATATTAATTATTGAAAAGGGCCACTTAGGCTAGTTTTAACAAATTGAAAATCTTGTTTTCAAACCATAAAAGTTTATAACCTTTGCATGTAACCTTCTGACATGTTGTTTAACTCATTTTCAATGTTTCTGGGATGGTTCAAAATCAAATTTATCAAAAATCCCAAGTTTTTCCCAAAGACCTGATGTATGGGACTTTTGGTTTTTAGGACATATGGCCCTAACGGAGTGCCGTTTTTATGCATGACACCTACGCTTTTCAACAAGGTTAGGGGGGCGTTTTATATTGACCTAGGTGGTGTCTATAAAGGTACTTTGGTTGGCCCTAATACCTTTAACCTGATGTAGATAAATGGGGTGCAAGTAGGGGGTTGGGCCTGTTTTGGCGTCAAGACCAGAAAGCAAAAAAACTATTTTAAACTTTCCAAGGACCAAGACTTAGGTTTAGGTTTTGACTACTGATCATGTAACATCCTTAATGGTTAATCCTTATAGTTTTTGCCTTAGCCAATACTAAAAAACAAAAAGGTTTTCATGTAATTGCGTTTTTTTAAAGAAAGTATACAAAGACAGGTTCTAGTTCTAGTTCTACATGTTATGAGTTTTATTAACATAACTAAGTGATATTAGATATGTAAAAAATGATTAAAGAAAGTGTGTGGGAACACTTACAAATAATAAGTTGCTTAAACTAGGAAAAACTTCTAATGGCTGCTAGTTATCTCCAAGTAATTCCACTCCTTCTAAGCTTTAGTTTAGCCTTTCCTTTCACTTCTTAGGGTAAATTTTCAGTATGTATGAGAGTATGGGAAGTGTTATATGGTGTGTGTGATGGATGAGACTTGAGAAGGGGGAGGGGAGTATATATAGGTGTGGGATAGCATGTGTTTACAAGGTGCTAAGTCACCTTGTCTAGTAAAAGAGGGAACAAGGTGATGTGTTGCAAGACATTTGGATGATTCATGTGGTCTTAGGGAAACATGAAATGGTGTGGTAAAACTCTAGCCAAGAATTTTACCCACAACCTTTGACTTGGGTAAAAATTCAAGGTAAAAAAATGATGTGTAACTACATGGTGCAAGTATACATTTGTGGTTAGGGTAATTACAAGTAATATATCTATACTACTTATAATAGAGGAATAAATCTCTCTCCTCATGGTCTTAAAATTAAGACTTACAACATACAAAGCCTATTGTACAATACACAATGCACTATTAATGATCTTTCTCATCAACCTTAATTTTAAGACTTACAAGTCTTAAAGCTTAATGTACAAAACACAAAGCAATATTAACGTGGTCAAGATATTTAACATAGTCAATTAATTAACTTGTCAATACATACAATTAATGCAGTTATTAAAACAACCCTTACACAAGAAATACAAATTATCAAGCATATTGTACAACTAACTTAAACACAATTCATGCATTAAATGTCACTAATACAAATAATAAAGCACATTATACAAATATTCAAGCCCGAACAGGCAACGGGCCAAATAAGCCTGAGCCCGGACGGGTACGGTCGAAACGGGGTTGAGCCCGAACGGGCACGGGCCAAATGGGGTCGAGCCCAAATGGGCACGGGCCAAACGGGGTCGAGCCCAAACGGGGCACGGGTTAAACAAAATTCTTGATATCCGTAAGTTTATTGTCAAAAAAAATATAATAAACTAAAATATATGATTCACCGAAAACTTTAACTTCAGGGTACCCGCCGCTGCAAAGCGCGGGTGCCCTGCTAGTAAGAAACTAAATGGTAGAGGTCTAGTTCAATTCTAACTAAGGTAACAAGGGGGGGGGGCGTTAGGCTTTGGGGGGTAGTACTTAGGCCTTAGCATGTTGTACCTATAGTGTAGTGGTGTAAAATACTTAGTTAGGTTTTCTAGTTTGTTTTAGATAAATACTAGTTTAGGTTAATTTAAGTGTAAATAAATAAAAGTAAAGGTTTTAGGTTGGTGCTTTAATGATTATACATTGGCATTGATTTGTTGTACTTACTTAAAAAAAACATATTTTTAGGGCTTGTGCTTGAAAGGTTTGTATAATGTGTTTAAAATTAAATACACCAAGGTTTATAATGAGTTTTATGTTAAGAGTACGCTCCTATGCATCAATGACTTGTACATTGGCTTGATAAACTTGTACCTTGGTAATTTGTAAAAGTTTCATGTGTATTTTTAATTTTAGTTTGTGATTTCATTTACATAAAATCATAGGGTTTGCAAACTAGGATTTTAACCGGGAATTACTCTAAAGTTAAGGTTTTATGTCTTGTAAGCTTTTACATTAAGCTTAAGGGTTTGTACTTTAGGGTTTATGACATAATATCAAAATTATTATTAATCAAAGCTTTAAGAAAAACCCTAATATATATAGTAAGCATTCTATCGGAAATGACGCTAATGATATAGGGATAATATATGCCAGACATTACGTGTCTCATGTGAGGACACAACTGGCATGGGTGACCATGCCGGGAAGTTTCAAGTAAGACATAAAAGTGATGTTGTGAGACTTCCATTGACACATAAAAGTGTGTATATCAAAAGGCATTAACTATGCAAGAGATCAGTTTGTGGCATATTATCTAGTTGTTCTAAATAAAAAAAATAAAAAATTGTATGTAGAAAATGAATTATTATTGATTAATATAAAGGCGGATTTTTACCGGTGGTTACACTAGTATAGCTTTTATCATGCAGGTCGCATAGCTTCTCCATTGACATGTTGTCCAACGCCCCTATCTAACCAGCTGGAGTCACATTCTCAACTAGAAAGTGGCAAGCTAATGTAGTCAGAAGCTCCTTAGTGTCCAAAAGACCTGCAGAAATTCACACAATTAGAAGAATGAAGTGTTATAACAAGTTTTGAAAATAGGAAAGCAGTCTTACCATGAATATTCTCATCGCATGTCATTCGAGAGTTGGATGAAGAACTATTTTACCTTGTGTACTCTTTTGTCGGGTGGTTTGAGAGGGAGGAGTGGCAAATATCAACTTCTTTTTGGAAGTAGACTTTGTTGCCTTGGCACTCGTCCCCTTTTGCTTCGAACTCTATCTGCTATACCGGAGGACCCTACTATCAAAAGTTGATCCTTGGAGGCAGGATCATCAGAGTCAGCAACGTTCTCAACAATCTGGGTGGTTTCCTTAGGGTCCTTCTCTTTGGAAGGTTTTGTAGAGGAAATAGGCTCAATCCTTTGGGCATCAATATCAATATTTTTCACAGAAACAGATGGGGAACCAACGCCATAACTCACATCCTTGGCTTCTTTGGGGATGAAACTCACTTATTTTGCACCTCCAGCTATATCAAAGTTTCGAAACGTCATTCCCGCAACAAGAGAGGCAAAAGATAAATATCAGCAGATAAGTTCCTAATTTTAAAATTAAATGGAAATATACATACTTTCTCTACAACAAAAAATTTCAGGAAGCAAAGGGGAGCCCTCCCAACTATTAGCAAGGCTAGCCATAAAAAATATAGGCTGAGGAAAGGTTTGACAGTCAGCTGGGTGACGACAAAGACACTGGTACAGTGGATCTCTTCTTACTGTATATGGCAGCGGATCATTCAACCGCTTCTCATCATACTGGAACTCTTGGCTCAACAACGCAGGGTACTGTGGGGGTATAATGGTATTCTAAATGTAGAAAAACTTTCCTTTCCAATTTCTGATGTTTGTAAAGGTCTTGTTGATTAAATGAGGTACATCATGCTCTTTTATTTTTGTTAAGGTTTACCAATCTCCACCGGGGTATAGGTTGACGAAGCCCCTAAGCATATTCAATGATGGTTCTCATAAGGTTTTAAAATGTACCTTTTTGAGGGGTCGTTTAATCCCTTATTTGATCACTTTTGTATCCGTTATTACTTAATATCGTTCCTTTTCACTTTTTAGGTCTCTTGAAGGCAAATTGCTGGAATGGAACTTATTTGGACGAAAAGGCGCGGATATACGAAGAAAATGGCCAAAGTCAAGAATCGAGACACTCAAGCTGCTGAAATACAAGGGCACGGTGTCAGGTGTTATCTGTGATGCCGTCGCATCACTTTTTTGACGGCTCAGTAGCCAAATTGCTTGTTTACAAGTGACGGTGTCAAGCTTTAAAATAGTAGGTCGTCGCAACTCAGACGGCCTAGATTTGATCCAGACGGCGTCAGAGACTGAAGGGGACGACGTCACAAGCATAAGGTGACACCGTCGCAAGACTAACATGGCCAAGACGAAACCCTAATGACGGCTACCCGACGGTGTCACAAATCATAAAGTGACGCCGTCGCGATTGTAATCTTATATATAGAATCCGAATTTTTTAGTTTTCAGTGTGTAGTCTTTTGGAGTAAAAACCTAAACCGAACCAAGGCTATCTTGTACAGTATTTTAGGGTTCCAAACCCTATCTTACATCAAGATAAGTGTTTTACTTCATTAATTCAATTATGTCTTCAATTACTTGTGTGTATGCTTGCATGTTCTCTATGTCCGGCTAATTTACTTGTGTGTTTGCTTAGGGAATATGAAACTTAACTATTGAATATTGATTGGTTGTCTCTTATCTTAATTGTTAATGATCTAGTAATGCGATAGGTCATTCGTTGTGAAGTTAACGCTTGATTAATCTTTGTGAACCTTAGACTATAACACCTAGAGTAGTTGTAGGCTAAACCATCCAAATAGTACCTTAGAGTTAGAGTTTATAATTCCTAGAGATTTTGTAGACGAGACCCGTTGGTAGTTTCAAAGAGTTAGGGACAAACGCATACCCTACGACTTTAGACACACAACGCGATTAAGAATAAGGATGTGACAATTCAACCATCAATAGGAGATAATTAAGGAGTAATAAAACCTAAGTAAACACATCTTTAAACCATCATACGAGCACACAATAATTAGACATAGACTACATACACCTTAGATTAGATAATTAGATAAGTAGAGTAATCGGTAGAAATACCAACCCCCAAATCCAAACCCCGAGATTCTTACCTTTCCTTTTCTTAAAAATATAAAATGATAAAAAAATAATCTTCCTCAACCCCAACCTTAGTGTAGTAACTTCTCACTAGCATTCCTATTCCCCTAGTGAACGATATCAATACCTGTGGCTTACCCTAATACTACACTACAACGATTAGGTTCACTGCCTAGGGTGTTATAAAACTTGCTCGAAGAAAAGGAAGTTCCTTTGACCCCGAACGACGCGTGTAGCGTTATCAAGTTTTTGGCGCCGCTGCCGGGAAATAGAATAGCTAGTTAGTAGTCCACCTCGTTTAGGTCTCTTTGCTTGATTCCTATCAAGTAAAATTTTTTCTTAATTTTTTAGCCTCCTCGTAGTCTATCCCCCTTCTTCGTGACCTTTGTTCGTAACCCCATCACTTTTCATCATGGAAGGTGATAACCAACCACCACTCAACAACCCAACACCAAATAAATCACTGTCACTCAAAACCCAAACCAATGACAAACACAATCGCCAAAGCCATTATGTGAGTAGAAACACCGACCTTCAGGATCTGCAGAAGGTATTCGATAATACAATTAGGGAAGCTGTTGAGAAAGTAGTCAGCACCTCTGTAGTTGGCTCCATGATCAACAGTAATTCGGAAGATGGTATAATAAACAAAAATGTGAATGTGGAGGATAATTCTTATTTCAATCTTTACCCCACTAAGGAAGAGGTTGCTTACCATCAATACATAATCAATAATCCCCGATCACCCATCATTAGGATATGTCCTAAGATTAGGAGAGGAAATCCGTGGAACCTAAAAACTCCTTGTATGATCGGATATAGGAATGTCGAACATGCTTACATAGATACGGAATCTCCCATCAATGTGATGTCATCTGCTGTTTACAATGACATTATGAATGAGCGACTTAAGATTAGGAGAGACTCTAAATATCCTGGTGGTGTTTGTAACTTTTTGGGAAGAGTCAAGGATGTACATGTCTTCATAGGAAATTTCACCTACCTAGTTGATTTTGTGGTCCTAGAAGATATAGGATGTGTCATTGACTATAGTTTATCCCAAGTAGTGCTAGGAAAACCGTTTGTTGAAACATCTAAGATGAGCCATAACAAGTATGATGGAACGGTTAGGTTTAAGGAAGGAACTGATGAGATCACTTATAGGATGCCTTGGAAAACAAATGAATATGGCCATCTACCCATTTTTGAACGAGACAACATCAAAGTTTTTGAGGACAAAAGCAAGGATGATGTTGAAAAAGGTTACAAATTTATGTGGGAAAGAAGGAGGCTTTATTATAAGGATTGCTTGACCCTAGGGCCTAGGTATAGAGTCGATGAAAATTTTGTCAACATGATAGAATTCTCATTGAGACTGCAAAACGAGACAACGTAAGGGCACGACTACGAGTCTAGCTACAAGACTCATAAATAAAGAAAAGCGCTTCGTGGGAGGCAACCCATGCTT
Source organism: Chrysanthemum seticuspe (assembly GCA_019973895.1). Taxonomy (NCBI): domain Eukaryota; kingdom Viridiplantae; phylum Streptophyta; class Magnoliopsida; order Asterales; family Asteraceae; genus Chrysanthemum; species Chrysanthemum seticuspe. The sequence continues at coordinate 279,005,568 of BPTQ01000004.1, read as the reverse complement.
AATTGTTTGCTTGTTAGTGTCATATATCTTTTATTGATTGCTTACTCTCATGTGTAAATTTGTAAAAATGCTTTATTTTGTTTTTAACCTCGTCTTAATTGCATATAAAGGTATTTTACATAAAGGATAAGTGTAGGGAGGATTACACACGTTTTCAAAAGAAACGTAAACATGAGAATTTCAATTAATTAAAAGATATATATGTGTGTTTGTTCAAGTCAAATGCTTGTATCGAGTCATAATGGTTGTTTTGCAGACATTTTTCCAGATTCTAAAGATGTAAATTTTCTAGAATTGTTTTCCAGAAAATCGCAGACCAGTTTTTGTCAGGATCGCAACCTGACGGCGTCAGTAAGGAGTAAAAACAACAGATTACTTTTTTCTCGTTTTCTGAGCTACTTATAAATTTTTGGAATTTTCCATGTCTTAATTTTCCAGAAATGCTGTAAACATCTATTCCACAAGCATTATATCCTAGTTTAATAGAGTCTTATATATATTATTATCGCCGATTTTACGCGAAAGTTTCATTTGTTTTCTTCATGTGTGCAGGTTTAATTTACTAAGAAGAAGATACATAAGAAGGAGTTTTTCACGCATACATTCTTCTTGGAAAGGATTTAACCACCACTTTACACGGATCCTACCGAGCTAATCAGGGGAGTATTAGTTTCTTTCATTTTTAATTACCTTCTATTATCATAACTTTGATACTTTTGGGGAACATTGGGGACAATGTTCAGTTTAAGTGTAGGGAGGGAAAATAAAACGGGAACTTTGAAACTATGCTTATCCTTGACTATTTGCTTTGTCCAATTGTATTTGTGTAATAAACCATGAGAAAATGTCGGTTAGGGTAATTTTGGCACCAAATTTAAAATTTTTCATGACATATAGGAGTGGGCCATTAGTCTTAACAAAAGCGTCTCATAGATAGGAAATTATATGACTAGCACAAAAACCCTTTACCACTTAAATTCCACCCAAAATGTGAGGATCGCCCTTAGATTAGTAGGAATTAAAGCATTCATCTTTGATGCTTAGTGTGTGAACCGGTAGTATATTAGATTCTAGAACTTGTTTTGTGATGCATCCCGAGATCGCTAGTAAGACTACACTTGTGTAGTTAGAAATAACTAAATGATAAGAGGCATTAGGATAACCCTTGTTTGATACCCGTAATATAATTACTTCTTCCACATCAGTTGAGTAATTCCCCCACACCTTTGCATTGTACTCATCTTTAGTACATGATACCCCTAGTTAACCCCTCAGAGCCTATCTTTTCGCGGTTCTCGTGATGTTTCGGTTTTCCGGTATATCAATAAAGAGCATTGTTTACACCCCACCCCCAAATGTACACCCAAATCGCCTTAGCCTACCTTGTATGCACTCACTTTTAGTGCATTATTGTTATCACACTAAACCCTTAGTTCAATTATCTAGTTGCTTGCATAAGTTGCTAAGTCAAGTCATATCCTTTGTACACAGTTTTGGGATGATTGGGACTCATGAGAAAAGTTAAAGTTTATGTAATGACGGGAAGGGAACGTTAAATTCAAATTCCCTTTATTTGCGTAATAATGTACTCCAAGTGTTTTGATCTTTTCAATTCGGGTCAAATTAGTGTTAGAGTAATAAAAACTCAAGTGTAGGGATGTGCCTATAAATCCCTATCATTTTGATGTTACCGTAGAGGATGGTAGAGTAAAAGTGTATTAAAAAAAAAAAAAAAAACATACGGGCTACCATCCTACATCTATCACTAAATTTATGTTTGCTTGTTTCAGTTATCTAGAGTTTAGAGTGTCTAACATTACAACCCTTTAAAAGACCTCTTTGATAGTCTTTCCTAGGTGCTTACGCCAAAGTGATGGAGGTTTGACCTATTCTCAAGCCTATGGTAATCTATGTACTAGGACCGGTTAATGAGTGTTTATCTTCCATTTCCAAAATGTTATATTTCATATACACCTGAGAGATGTGAGTACCCAAACACCTCATCTGAGGTGCTAGTATATAATTTCCGTGCTTGTTATGACTTTTGCGAGGCTTATATGTGTTGTGGATTATTTTAAACCAATGCTTCATTACCCCTAACTTATAAATTAATTAGCTAAAAGCACATTTGCTTGAGGACAAGCAAATACCAAGTGTAGGGATATTTGATAAGGTTTTAAAATGTACCTTTTTGAGGGGTCGTTTAAGCCCTTATTTGATCACTTTTGTATACGTTATTACTTAATATCATTCCTTTTCACTTTTTAGGTCTCTTGAAGGCAAATTGCTGGAATGGCACTTATTTGGATGAAAAGGCGCGGATATACGAAGAAAATGGCCAAAGTCAAGAATCGAGACACTCAATCTGCTGAAATACAAGGTGTTGGATCGATGTACTCTAACCAAACTAACTTAAATAGCTTGTTAAGGTTTAATAACCTCGGATAAATCCTAAGTTATCAACAATGAAACACTGAGCAAACTCTATTAAGTATACGGAATTTACTTAACAGAGCTAAGAAGAATAACTTTAACATTTAACGATTTTATTAATAACTCTAACTCTGCTTATTATGCAGACTCTTTAACAACTCTAATAATATCGAACTTCTCTAAAACTCTAATAATGTCACGTACATCTAATATCAATCTAGGGGTCCTTTTATAGGCTCAAGGATAACCCTAAACGATTTACAATTCTTATCCTTGTACGTCAAGTAAACAATACTTAGAAAGTTCTAGATAAATATTACTTTCTATCTTTAAACTAATACAACCGACTTTAATCTTTGCAGTACTTTGATGAATAAGCAGTACTTTGACTTCTTGCAGTACTTTGTCTTTCTGCAGTACTTTGTAAATCTTCAGCACTTTAACTCTTCAGTATCCCAACAATCCTCCCCTAACTTGAATTCTACTTGCTTGACTTCAAGTTCCTTTGTGAATTTATCTTTAACATCTTTATCTTCAAAGAGGAATTGTGACTTTATCTTCAGATTTTATCTTTGTAGATTCTCTGCTTATATCATCATCAAAGTAGTCTTGATTTAAATAACTCTTTTCAGCATCAATCAAAAATCTTATTTCTTTTCAGCAACATTCAGCAAGCTCCATCTTTTCAGCAACATAAGACAATGTGTACATTTAATTCAGTTAAGTTTCAGTCTATTCTCATCACTTCCAGGTTTGTTGTCACAATTCTCAATTTTTGGTCATTTCTCAAAACAATTCACGTTTCACAATTTCATCATTTATCGTAAACTAGCTTTGCGTGTTCCAAATTCGCGTAACCTTTATGGTTTAGCGGCGAATTCATGATCATATCATCACGGACATTTCATATGGACTAAGTTTAGTCTACATTTCATTAACATCATCTGCATTATGTTAGTTCATTTATGACTTTGCATTTCACATTAATCGCGTAAATTTTATATTAAATAAACGTTATCGCGTGAGTTATTATTTTGAGCATTTAATCCGTTACTTTCAAAAATGATCCCGACATATTTTTATATACTTACATTTAGTTATAAAAACTATATTTTGAGTTTAACTAGTGTTTTGAATTTATTTCGTATATAAATCGTTGAAGTTATATTATTACGACGTTTTTCTTAAAAACTACTCGGTAATTATTTTATCACTCAAATTTTACAAGGAATGTATTTTTATAATTTTTATGATATCAATATACTCTACTTTGATCTATTAAAAACTTCTTTCACCTAAAATTTCCTAAAAGACACTAAAGTATATACAAAACCTTACAAGTATTACTACATGTACACTTTACTTACATTTTCTAATAATTACACAAGTAAGTAAAAAAAATATATATATATTTTGTGGACATCCTCCCCTAAAAACCGGCCAAGGGGAGGGGTGGACATTTAATGGCTTGGTAAATTTTCAAATGTATAAGTTTGTACTCAACTCCTTAATTCCACTTCACATCTCATTCACTACAATAATTCATCATGTAGAAAAGTGTTTTCTCTTTGTTTCTTCATCTCTCAAAACCGGTTCTACCATGGTGTACAAGGGATCACAAAATTTTTCTCAACTTCAAGTAATAACAATCTAGATAATACTCTTAATAAGGTTTTGAAATAAAAACCTAGAGTGTTTAGGTTTAACCTTGTTCTTTGCACCTCATCATAATAGCTTGTAAGCATATCATTTACATTTTTCATGTTTCCTTTTCATTTCATATTTATCTCTTCATTTTCATAGCAAACATGCAAGACTTATGTTGATTTATACCATTTTACATGATTTTTAGAGTTATTTATATATAAGGTCATCCTATAATTATCCCTTGGTATATTTTGGTCTTGATGATGACTAGGAACCCATGACACCCTAAGAAGGTGTATGGTAGGATTAGATTAGCTTTGGAGTTGATTTGAAGGGATTGGAATAAGTTTAGTACGAGAAAAACTATTTTTGATAAGTATAAAAGTGTTCTGTCCTTATTTTGTTTTTCTGGAAAATCCGATAGTAGGCACGAAATTTTGGCCTTGATATTTAGAAAATATACTTTAAAACGAATCTGTGGCCGCTTGAACGGATTAAAACGGAGTTATAACGAAGAAGTTATGGATTTTACAAGTTTGACGACGAAATATATATTTTTCTGAAATTTCAGCATACTATTTTTACTTTATTCGAGTCAAAAACGAGCCTTAAGCTTTACAAATTATTTCGACTTGTCAAAAATATATTAGTATACTTTGATACGAAGCTAAGGACGTATAATACGTAGAAAACGGATTTGAAACGACAAAGATATGCACGTTTTCATAAAATTGCCGTAACTAGTATTTTCTGAAAAACTATATTATTTTTACGAGACAAGTGTTACGGTAACTAAAACGACCATGTTGAGGGCTGTTTTTAACTTAGATGTAGAACTTTTTGGAACGAGATGTCTTCTGATAAAATCTAGATCACCAAGCATATTTTTCAAAACGACCAACCGTTTGTATAGCGGAGTTGTAATAAATTATTTACGAATACTTAAACTTGGCCGAAACTCACTTTTTGAACAACAATTAGACAAAATCACCATCTTTAACCCTTATTATCTTTATGTTCGAGACCTTTATGACGAAAACTCCTGAACTGAAACTTCTAGATTTTGATACAAACTTTCCAAAACCGTCGAGTTCGTTTTCTAACGTGCGACGTACACCATTTTACGACTATTTTTCCAAAGCCATTTTTGTCACTTTCATGAAAATTCCGACGACATTGTTTTACGACGAAAAGTGATAATTTCACTATAAATCATTATAAAACCGTTGTAGGATGACATTTTGACGTAAATACTTGTAAAGTGATTTTTGGATGGTCAAGACGTCAAAAGTGTATTTTTCGACGAAGAGTATATTTTTTCAAAATTCACAAGTGGTATAAATAACATACGAAATGCATGCATAACATTACATCATAACTCATTGAGTATCATATCATTCATTTTAGGTCGCGGATAGTTTCCGAGCCTCATTTTCTTGCACTTCATTTTGTTAGCATATCAATCACACCAGGTGAGTTCGTAGCCCCACTTTCTATTACGTATTTGTCTTACAAACTCTTTGGGGGAGATACATGCTCAATTACTTACTTTCACTATCACAAATATTCTAAACTTTGACATATTACTGTGAGTTTCATAACCCCATTTTCAATTGTTTTTATACTACTTTTGGGGGAGATACATGCTCAAACTATGTTCATTTACTTTCACAAGTACTTTAAACTCTTACATATTACTGTGAGTTCATACCCCACTTTTACTCGTTTAAATTCTTACAAACTATTTGGGGGAGATACATGCTTAAATACTTGTTTCACTCTTGCGAATACTCAAACCATTTATACAATTGTGTTACAATATACTTCTTATACACTTTGGACATTATGTGTGGTTTATTGCGATATGTGCCTTAATGTGCTAAACTAGTTTTCAATTATGCATCAACATACAAACTTTAGCAACTGGTTAACTCCTGCGGGAGCCGGCGGAGAGGTATTGATAGTACTATCGGGCTGACGCCCCCTGTGACAACCCGTACTTTCAGGTCATTTCTCAAATTCACTAATCATGCTTCACTATTTCATCGTTTATCGTAAACTAGGTTTACGAGTATCAAATTCGCGTAACCCTAGTGGTTTAGCTGCGAATTCATGAAAAATCCTCATGGACATTTCATATAGACTAGGTTTAGTCTACATATCATTAGCATCATTATCATCATATTAGTTCATGCATGGTTCTGCATTTTTCATTAAACGTATTATATTTATTAAATAAACGCTATCGCGTAATTAATTATTTAGAACATTTGATCCGATACCTCCAAAAATTATCTCGATATATTTTTATACTTATATTAAGATTATAAAAATAATATTATGAGTTTACCCAGTATTTTAAATTTATTTTGTATATAAATTGTTATATATATATATATATATTTACGACGGTTTACGTGAGTTCGATTCAATAATAATTCATTCACCCAATACTTGCGAGGATTGCATTTTTATAAATTTTATAACTTCTTATATTTCATTTTGTTCACTTCCTTTAGGCACCCTCATGTTATGAACGTATCCTCGACTTACACTTTTATTTAATGTCAAATAAATTTCAATGATATGATATGCTAAAACTATTTTAAAATAGTTAGTGTCACCCAAACTTAAAAACTTTATGTTTTTACGTTGGTATCTTCATATCAAAACTAATATAAAGTATATTGATAAGTTTTAATATTTTTATAAGTATTATATTTTTATGTTGTCCGATTTTAAGTTTCATGATTTAAGGGCTTAACATTAGTAATTACCGAGATCAAACTATACCCTAAAAACTAATACTATCTACATTTAACTAATACCATTCTCATCTTTTAACGTCAATATATGTTGACATGTTACTTAATAATATTATAATTACAATTATACACGTCTCAAATTGTTGCATGACTCAATTTTTGCAAAGTCAGATGAACGACAGCAAATCATTTAGTAAGCATGAGATGGACTAACAATACATATTTTAAACTTATAGTGATTACTATAAGAACAGATATAAGTAACGAAATATAAATAAAAAAGAGAAGTAGACATTTTCGATAGTTAAGGTTTCGAGTTTTAGTCACATCTAGTGAAGTTTACGTTTTGCTTTGGTGTTACTCGTTGTGCTCGCTCTTATAACCCGTCTTACTAGTTAAGGTGAGTTTTCATAGCCCCGTTTTACATGCTTTTAATTGATTTCAAACCTACGGGGGAGAATACATTGCACAACATTTTATTGTACGATACCAAGTATGTTAAATTCATTTACATTGCTTAAGTTACCGCATTTGCCAATTTGAAAGTCCCCATTACCTGAACATGAACCGTTAATCTTTGAAGCGAGGATGAGTGGATAGATCTATCGAGGGTGACGCCTCCATCCGGGTTGGTGAATCCCAACCAGGCAAACGGATGCATTTCATTTTATAACATTACGGAGTTGTCTGGCAAACACTCTGCAGGGGCATACATTATTGAACAGTCTAGTTTCGGGGTCATGGGCTTAGAGCAATTGTAACATTATTTTTACGTGACTTGATTGTCATGCCTGGTCTATACTTGTGTAGTCGTATAAAACATTTACATAAACCTATGATTTCTCACCAACATTATTGTTGACCGTTTTAGCAATGTATTTTCAGGTAACTGAGGCATTATCATCATGACATGGTTTAGGGACCTACATTTTGAGTCGCGGCGTCGACTTACATTATGTACATTATGGCACTTTATTTCAAAACATCGTTTGGATTTGTAACATGGATGTATTTCCGCAAACTTTGTAAACCTTTTGGGACCGATGTTGTACTCTGATTGTTTTTATGAAATATCCAACGATGTGTTTTTAAAACGACACTTTAGGTCGTTCAATATAACTGTGATGTGGTGCTATGACAGTCAAGCCCCCAGGAATTCCATTCCGCTGCTAAACAGGTAAATTGGGGGTGTGACCTTGGGTCCTTGATGACGTGACCTGGGGTGAATATAATCTGTTATTCAATGGAACATTACAAACAATTTAGACTTGTCAAGAGGTTCAGTTGGCTGTGATTCTTTGCATTAAGTACATGTATATATCGTATGCACCTATGTCCTACTTACAAACAAGATTGACAATTCTATATTTTGGCAATGGGTTGTAAACACACAGGTTGCAAGTTTTGTATGGGCGGAACTTGGAACTGAGTGGATTTACAATGCCTTTGCTGCATAAACAATTTTTGAAAGGCTTTACTTGTTAACCAAACTCTATGAACTCACCAACCTTTGTGTTGACACTTTTTAGCATGTTTTATCTCAGGTATCTAAGGCATTCACTTCATGGCATGCATATGGACACATCATAGAGTCGTGGTGACGACGCGTCTCACATGGGATTTATACACTTTAAAAACATAGTTTGGCTTGTAACAAACTTATTTCCGCACAAGTTGATTTTCATTTGAGTCCAATACTTTGTAAACTCTGATTGTTTTAATAAATTAACCGATGTGTTTTCCAAACGACACTTTAGGTCGTTCGATATAACTGTAACTTTGATGCTATGACAGTCCTCCCCAAGGTATTCAATTCCGCTGCAAAATAGGTAATTTGGGGGTGTGACAGATTGGTATCAGAGACTCGGTTATAGAGAACTAGGTTGCATCATTGACCCTAGACTATAACCACATCATCATAGCATCTCATCATATCATTATAAGTGCACATTCTTTATACATGCGGACTTATGACTCAACACCAAACATCATATGAGTCGATTAGTTCAAGCATTGCATAGTTACTCCTAAATTATACATAGCCTGATCACCTATGTCTAATTCAGGAAGAATCGTGCAATGAAGGGAGTAGTAGTCTCATATGTGTAAGCAATTCCATAATCAAGCCAAATTTTCAAAAGATTTTCTTCAAACCACTTGTTTCCAGTTTGATCCGAGTGACAGTTCTTGTTTGATGAGTTGCAAAGATCGAGCTAGAAACAAGTCATTACCTAAACCGATTTAGCCTAATCGTATGGCAGTTCTTGTTTGATGAGTTGTGGGATTAAGTAAAAATCGGTTACCAAAAAGACTTTTAAAAATTTTGCTTGAGAATGGGAAAGCTTGTCTCATCGAGCCTAATCATAAGAAAGCATGTATTTAGGATGGGAATTGCTCACGATAGCACAGGAACGTATCTTGTGGGACGAGTAACTCATATGCATGAGCATAAACATAATCATTTAGACCATACACGAGCATAAACTTTTAGAACCCTTGTCGAGGTTCGAACCATAGTATCATCGATTGAATCACGAGGACGTGATTCCTCTGACATGGGAAGAATGTCACAATTCTCAATTTTTGGTCATTTCTCAAAACAATTCACGTTTCACAATTTCATCATTTATCGTAAACTAGCTTTGCGTGTTCCAAATTCGCGTAACCTTTATGGTTTAGCGGCGAATTCATGATCATATCATCACGGACATTTCATATGGACTAAGTTTAGTCTACATTTCATTAACATCATCTGCATTATGTTAGTTCATTTATGACTTTGCATTTCACATTAATCGCGTAAATTTTATATTAAATAAACGTTATCGCGTGAGTTATTATTTTGAGCATTTAATCCGTTACTTTCAAAAATGATCCCGACATATTTTTATATACTTACATTTAGTTATAAAAACTATATTTTGAGTTTAACTAGTGTTTTGAATTTATTTCGTATATAAATCGTTGAAGTTATATTATTACGACGTTTTTCTTAAAAACTACTCGGTAATTATTTTATCACTCAAATTTTACAAGGAATGTATTTTTATAATTTTTATGATATCAATATACTCTACTTTGATCTATTAAAAACTTCTTTCACCTAAAATTTCCTAAAAGACACTAAAGTATATACAAAACCTTACAAGTATTACTACATGTACACTTTACTTACATTTTCTAATAATTACACAAGTAAGTAAAAAAAATATATATATATTTTGTGGACATCCTCCCCTAAAAACCGGCCAAGGGGAGGGGTGGACATTTAATGGCTTGGTAAATTTTCAAATGTATAAGTTTGTACTCAACTCCTTAATTCCACTTCACATCTCATTCACTACAATAATTCATCATGTAGAAAAGTGTTTTCTCTTTGTTTCTTCATCTCTCAAAACCGGTTCTACCATGGTGTACAAGGGATCACAAAATTTTTCTCAACTTCAAGTAATAACAATCTAGATAATACTCTTAATAAGGTTTTGAAATAAAAACCTAGAGTGTTTAGGTTTAACCTTGTTCTTTGCACCTCATCATAATAGCTTGTAAGCATATCATTTACATTTTTCATGTTTCCTTTTCATTTCATATTTATCTCTTCATTTTCATAGCAAACATGCAAGACTTATGTTGATTTATACCATTTTACATGATTTTTAGAGTTATTTATATATAAGGTCATCCTATAATTATCCCTTGGTATATTTTGGTCTTGATGATGACTAGGAACCCATGACACCCTAAGAAGGTGTATGGTAGGATTAGATTAGCTTTGGAGTTGATTTGAAGGGATTGGAATAAGTTTAGTACGAGAAAAACTATTTTTGATAAGTATAAAAGTGTTCTGTCCTTATTTTGTTTTTCTGGAAAATCCGATAGTAGGCACGAAATTTTGGCCTTGATATTTAGAAAATATACTTTAAAACGAATCTGTGGCCGCTTGAACGGATTAAAACGGAGTTATAACGAAGAAGTTATGGATTTTACAAGTTTGACGACGAAATATATATTTTTCTGAAATTTCAGCATACTATTTTTACTTTATTCGAGTCAAAAACGAGCCTTAAGCTTTACAAATTATTTCGACTTGTCAAAAATATATTAGTATACTTTGATACGAAGCTAAGGACGTATAATACGTAGAAAACGGATTTGAAACGACAAAGATATGCACGTTTTCATAAAATTGCCGTAACTAGTATTTTCTGAAAAACTATATTATTTTTACGAGACAAGTGTTACGGTAACTAAAACGACCATGTTGAGGGCTGTTTTTAACTTAGATGTAGAACTTTTTGGAACGAGATGTCTTCTGATAAAATCTAGATCACCAAGCATATTTTTCAAAACGACCAACCGTTTGTATAGCGGAGTTGTAATAAATTATTTACGAATACTTAAACTTGGCCGAAACTCACTTTTTGAACAACAATTAGACAAAATCACCATCTTTAACCCTTATTATCTTTATGTTCGAGACCTTTATGACGAAAACTCCTGAACTGAAACTTCTAGATTTTGATACAAACTTTCCAAAACCGTCGAGTTCGTTTTCTAACGTGCGACGTACACCATTTTACGACTATTTTTCCAAAGCCATTTTTGTCACTTTCATGAAAATTCCGACGACATTGTTTTACGACGAAAAGTGATAATTTCACTATAAATCATTATAAAACCGTTGTAGGATGACATTTTGACGTAAATACTTGTAAAGTGATTTTTGGATGGTCAAGACGTCAAAAGTGTATTTTTCGACGAAGAGTATATTTTTTCAAAATTCACAAGTGGTATAAATAACATACGAAATGCATGCATAACATTACATCATAACTCATTGAGTATCATATCATTCATTTTAGGTCGCGGATAGTTTCCGAGCCTCATTTTCTTGCACTTCATTTTGTTAGCATATCAATCACACCAGGTGAGTTCGTAGCCCCACTTTCTATTACGTATTTGTCTTACAAACTCTTTGGGGGAGATACATGCTCAATTACTTACTTTCACTATCACAAATATTCTAAACTTTGACATATTACTGTGAGTTTCATAACCCCATTTTCAATTGTTTTTATACTACTTTTGGGGGAGATACATGCTCAAACTATGTTCATTTACTTTCACAAGTACTTTAAACTCTTACATATTACTGTGAGTTCATACCCCACTTTTACTCGTTTAAATTCTTACAAACTATTTGGGGGAGATACATGCTTAAATACTTGTTTCACTCTTGCGAATACTCAAACCATTTATACAATTGTGTTACAATATACTTCTTATACACTTTGGACATTATGTGTGGTTTATTGCGATATGTGCCTTAATGTGCTAAACTAGTTTTCAATTATGCATCAACATACAAACTTTAGCAACTGGTTAACTCCTGCGGGAGCCGGCGGAGAGGTATTGATAGTACTATCGGGCTGACGCCCCCTGTGACAACCCGTACTTTCAGGTCATTTCTCAAATTCACTAATCATGCTTCACTATTTCATCGTTTATCGTAAACTAGGTTTACGAGTATCAAATTCGCGTAACCCTAGTGGTTTAGCTGCGAATTCATGAAAAATCCTCATGGACATTTCATATAGACTAGGTTTAGTCTACATATCATTAGCATCATTATCATCATATTAGTTCATGCATGGTTCTGCATTTTTCATTAAACGTATTATATTTATTAAATAAACGCTATCGCGTAATTAATTATTTAGAACATTTGATCCGATACCTCCAAAAATTATCTCGATATATTTTTATACTTATATTAAGATTATAAAAATAATATTATGAGTTTACCCAGTATTTTAAATTTATTTTGTATATAAATTGTTATATATATATATATATATTTACGACGGTTTACGTGAGTTCGATTCAATAATAATTCATTCACCCAATACTTGCGAGGATTGCATTTTTATAAATTTTATAACTTCTTATATTTCATTTTGTTCACTTCCTTTAGGCACCCTCATGTTATGAACGTATCCTCGACTTACACTTTTATTTAATGTCAAATAAATTTCAATGATATGATATGCTAAAACTATTTTAAAATAGTTAGTGTCACCCAAACTTAAAAACTTTATGTTTTTACGTTGGTATCTTCATATCAAAACTAATATAAAGTATATTGATAAGTTTTAATATTTTTATAAGTATTATATTTTTATGTTGTCCGATTTTAAGTTTCATGATTTAAGGGCTTAACATTAGTAATTACCGAGATCAAACTATACCCTAAAAACTAATACTATCTACATTTAACTAATACCATTCTCATCTTTTAACGTCAATATATGTTGACATGTTACTTAATAATATTATAATTACAATTATACACGTCTCAAATTGTTGCATGACTCAATTTTTGCAAAGTCAGATGAACGACAGCAAATCATTTAGTAAGCATGAGATGGACTAACAATACATATTTTAAACTTATAGTGATTACTATAAGAACAGATATAAGTAACGAAATATAAATAAAAAAGAGAAGTAGACATTTTCGATAGTTAAGGTTTCGAGTTTTAGTCACATCTAGTGAAGTTTACGTTTTGCTTTGGTGTTACTCGTTGTGCTCGCTCTTATAACCCGTCTTACTAGTTAAGGTGAGTTTTCATAGCCCCGTTTTACATGCTTTTAATTGATTTCAAACCTACGGGGGAGAATACATTGCACAACATTTTATTGTACGATACCAAGTATGTTAAATTCATTTACATTGCTTAAGTTACCGCATTTGCCAATTTGAAAGTCCCCATTACCTGAACATGAACCGTTAATCTTTGAAGCGAGGATGAGTGGATAGATCTATCGAGGGTGACGCCTCCATCCGGGTTGGTGAATCCCAACCAGGCAAACGGATGCATTTCATTTTATAACATTACGGAGTTGTCTGGCAAACACTCTGCAGGGGCATACATTATTGAACAGTCTAGTTTCGGGGTCATGGGCTTAGAGCAATTGTAACATTATTTTTACGTGACTTGATTGTCATGCCTGGTCTATACTTGTGTAGTCGTATAAAACATTTACATAAACCTATGATTTCTCACCAACATTATTGTTGACCGTTTTAGCAATGTATTTTCAGGTAACTGAGGCATTATCATCATGACATGGTTTAGGGACCTACATTTTGAGTCGCGGCGTCGACTTACATTATGTACATTATGGCACTTTATTTCAAAACATCGTTTGGATTTGTAACATGGATGTATTTCCGCAAACTTTGTAAACCTTTTGGGACCGATGTTGTACTCTGATTGTTTTTATGAAATATCCAACGATGTGTTTTTAAAACGACACTTTAGGTCGTTCAATATAACTGTGATGTGGTGCTATGACAGTCAAGCCCCCAGGAATTCCATTCCGCTGCTAAACAGGTAAATTGGGGGTGTGACCTTGGGTCCTTGATGACGTGACCTGGGGTGAATATAATCTGTTATTCAATGGAACATTACAAACAATTTAGACTTGTCAAGAGGTTCAGTTGGCTGTGATTCTTTGCATTAAGTACATGTATATATCGTATGCACCTATGTCCTACTTACAAACAAGATTGACAATTCTATATTTTGGCAATGGGTTGTAAACACACAGGTTGCAAGTTTTGTATGGGCGGAACTTGGAACTGAGTGGATTTACAATGCCTTTGCTGCATAAACAATTTTTGAAAGGCTTTACTTGTTAACCAAACTCTATGAACTCACCAACCTTTGTGTTGACACTTTTTAGCATGTTTTATCTCAGGTATCTAAGGCATTCACTTCATGGCATGCATATGGACACATCATAGAGTCGTGGTGACGACGCGTCTCACATGGGATTTATACACTTTAAAAACATAGTTTGGCTTGTAACAAACTTATTTCCGCACAAGTTGATTTTCATTTGAGTCCAATACTTTGTAAACTCTGATTGTTTTAATAAATTAACCGATGTGTTTTCCAAACGACACTTTAGGTCGTTCGATATAACTGTAACTTTGATGCTATGACAGTCCTCCCCAAGGTATTCAATTCCGCTGCAAAATAGGTAATTTGGGGGTGTGACAGATTGGTATCAGAGACTCGGTTATAGAGAACTAGGTTGCATCATTGACCCTAGACTATAACCACATCATCATAGCATCTCATCATATCATTATAAGTGCACATTCTTTATACATGCGGACTTATGACTCAACACCAAACATCATATGAGTCGATTAGTTCAAGCATTGCATAGTTACTCCTAAATTATACATAGCCTGATCACCTATGTCTAATTCAGGAAGAATCGTGCAATGAAGGGAGTAGTAGTCTCATATGTGTAAGCAATTCCATAATCAAGCCAAATTTTCAAAAGATTTTCTTCAAACCACTTGTTTCCAGTTTGATCCGAGTGACAGTTCTTGTTTGATGAGTTGCAAAGATCGAGCTAGAAACAAGTCATTACCTAAACCGATTTAGCCTAATCGTATGGCAGTTCTTGTTTGATGAGTTGTGGGATTAAGTAAAAATCGGTTACCAAAAAGACTTTTAAAAATTTTGCTTGAGAATGGGAAAGCTTGTCTCATCGAGCCTAATCATAAGAAAGCATGTATTTAGGATGGGAATTGCTCACGATAGCACAGGAACGTATCTTGTGGGACGAGTAACTCATATGCATGAGCATAAACATAATCATTTAGACCATACACGAGCATAAACTTTTAGAACCCTTGTCGAGGTTCGAACCATAGTATCATCGATTGAATCACGAGGACGTGATTCCTCTGACATGGGAAGAATGTCACAATTCTCAATTTTTGGTCATTTCTCAAAACAATTCACGTTTCACAATTTCATCATTTATCGTAAACTAGCTTTGCGTGTTCCAAATTCGCGTAATCTTTATGGTTTAGCGGCGAATTCATGATCATATCATCACGGACATTTCATATGGACTAAGTTTAGTCTACATTTCATTAACATCATCTGCATTATGTTAGTTCATTTATGACTTTGCATTTCACATTAATCGCGTAAATTTTATATTAAATAAACGTTATCGCGTGAGTTATTATTTTGAGCATTTAATCCGTTACTTTCAAAAATGATCCCGACATATTTTTATATACTTACATTTAGTTATAAAAACTATATTTTGAGTTTAACTAGTGTTTTGAATTTATTTCGTATATAAATCGTTGAAGTTATATTATTACGACGTTTTTCTTAAAAACTACTCGGTAATTATTTTATCACTCAAATTTTACAAGGAATGTATTTTTATAATTTTTATGATATCAATATACTCTACTTTGATCTATTAAAAACTTCTTTCACCTAAAATTTCCTAAAAGACACTAAAGTATATACAAAACCTTACAAGTATTACTACATGTACACTTTACTTACATTTTCTAATAATTACACAAGTAAGTAAAAAAAAATATATATATATTTTGTGGACATCCTCCCCTAAAAACCGGCCAAGGGGAGGGGTGGACATTTAATGGCTTGGTAAATTTTCAAATGTATAAGTTTGTACTCAACTCCTTCATTTCACTTCACATCTCATTCACTACAATAATTCATCATGTAGAAAAGTGTTTTCTCTTTGTTTCTTCATCTCTCAAAACCGGTTCTACCATGGTGTACAAGGGATCACAAAATTTTTCTCAACTTCAAGTAATAACAATCTAGATAATACTCTTAATAAGGTTTTGAAATAAAAACCTAGAGTGTTTAGGTTTAACCTTGTTCTTTGCACCTCATCATAATAGCTTGTAAGCATATCATTTACATTTTTCATGTTTCCTTTTCATTTCATATTTATCTCTTCATTTTCATAGCAAACATGCAAGACTTATGTTGATTTATACCATTTTACATTATTTTTAGAGTTATTTATATATAAGGTCATCCTATAATTATCCCTTGGTATATTTTGGTCTTGATGATGACTAGGAACCCATGACACCCTAAGAAGGTGTATGGTAGGATTAGATTAGCTTTGGAGTTGATTTGAAGGGATTGGAATAAGTTTAGTACGAGAAAAACTATTTTTGATAAGTATAAAAGTGTTCTGTCCTTATTTTGTTTTTCTGGAAAATCCGACAGTAGGCACGAAATTTTGGCCTTGATATTTAGAAAATATACTTTAAAACGAATCCGTGGCCGCTTGAACGGATTAAAACGGAGTTATAACGAAGAAGTTATGGATTTTACAAGTTTGACGACGAAATATATATTTTTCTGAAATTTCAGCATACTATTTTTACTTTATTCGAGTCAAAAACGAGCCTTAAGCTTTACAAATTATTTCGACTTGTCAAAAATATATTAGTATACTTTGATACGAAGCTAAGGACGTATAATACGTAGAAAACGGATTTGAAACGACAAAGATATGCACGTTTTCATAAAATTGCCGTAACTAGTATTTTCTGAAAAACTATATTATTTTTACGAGACAAGTGTTACGGTAACTAAAACGACCATGTTGAGGGCTTTTTTTAACTTAGATGTAGAACTTTTTGGAACGAGATGTCTTCTGATAAAGTCTAGATCACCAAGCATATTTTTCAAAACGACGAACCGTTTGTATAGCGGAGTTGTAATAAATTATTTACGAATACTTAAACTTGGCCGAAACTCACTTTTTGAACAACAATTAGACAAAATCACCATCTTTAACCCTTATTATCTTTATGTTCGAGACCTTTATGACGAAAACTCCTGAGCTGAAACTTCTAGATTTTGATACAAACTTTCCAAAACCGTCGAGTTCGTTTTCTAACGTGCCACGTACACCATTTTACGACTATTTTTCCAAAGCCATTTTTGTCACTTTCATGAAAATTCCGACGACATTGTTTTACGACGAAAAGTGATAATTTCACTATAAATCATTATAAAACCGTTGTAGGATGACATTTTGACGTAAATACTTGTAAAGTGATTTTTGGATGGTCAAGATGTCAAAAGTGTATTTTTCGACGAAGAGTATATTTTTTCAAAATTCACAAGTGGTATAAATAACATACGAAATGCATGCATAACATTACATCATAACTCATTGAGTATCATATCATTCATTTTAGGTCGCGGATAGTTTCCGAGCCTCATTTTCTTGCACTTCATTTTGTTAGCATATCAATCACACCAGGTGAGTTCGTAGCCCCACTTTCTATTACGTATTTGTCTTACAAACTCTTTGGGGGAGATACATGCTCAATTACTTACTTTCACTATCACAAATATTCTAAACTTTGACATATTACTGTGAGTTTCATAACCCCATTTTCAATTGTTTTTATACTACTTTTGGGGGAGATACATGCTCAAACTATGTTCATTTACTTTCACAAGTACTTTAAACTCTTACATATTACTGTGAGTTCATACCCCACTTTTACTCGTTTAAATTCTTACAAACTATTTGGGGGAGATACATGCTTAAATACTTGTTTCACTCTTGCGAATACTCAAACCATTTATACAATTGTGTTACAATATACTTCTTATACACTTTGGACATTATGTGTGGTTTATTGCGATATGTGCCTTAATGTGCTAAACTAGTTTTCAATTATGCATCAACATACAAACTTTAGCAACTGGTTAACTCCTGCGGGAGCCGGCGGAGAGGTATTGATAGTACTATCGGGCTGACGCCCCCACCCTTGGGTCCTTGATGACGTGACCTGGGGTGAATATAATCTGTTATTCAATGGAACATTACAAACAATTTAGACTTGTCAAGAGGTTCAGTTGGCTGTGATTCTTTGCATTAAGTACATGTATATATCGTATGCACCTATGTCCTACTTACAAACAAGATTGACAATTCTATATTTTGGCAATGGGTTGTAAACACACAGGTTGCAAGTTTTGTATGGGCGGAACTTGGAACTGAGTGGATTTACAATGCCTTTGCTGCATAAACAATTTTTGAAAGGCTTTACTTGTTAACCAAACTCTATGAACTCACCAACCTTTGTGTTGACACTTTTTAGCATGTTTTATCTCAGGTATCTAAGGCATTCACTTCATGGCATGCATATGGACACATCATAGAGTCGTGGTGACGACGCGTCTCACATGGGATTTATACACTTTAAAAACATAGTTTGGCTTGTAACAAACTTATTTCCGCACAAGTTGATTTTCATTTGAGTCCAATACTTTGTAAACTCTGATTGTTTTAATAAATTAAACGATATGTTTTCCAAACGACACTTTAGGTCGTTCGATATAACTGTAACTTTGATGCTATGACAGTCCTCCCCAAGGTATTCAATTCCGCTGCAAAACATGTAATTTGGGGGTGTGACATTTGTAAACTCCTGTGAGAGGTGAATCATTGAAAATTTAATGGATTTGAGTTCTCTTTACCAAAGCCATTAACCCTGGAGTAGCCAAATGTTTTGATGTGTAAGATCATGGAACACTGATAACCATACGATTTTTATCAAATCATCAGCTATCAACAGATTTGAGTTGTCTTTACCAAAAGCTGTACCCTTTTGGACTAGTTAGTTCTTTCATCATGGTGAACTAATTACCATATAATGGTTTTTCCACAGCCTTTACCACAAGCCATTTTCTTGTGGGCTAGCCAACTCTTCACATTTACTGATATGGTGAGTTGATTACCATCTAACTTATTAGCAAGTTGTCAACTAAAAACGGATTTGAAATATCTTTACCAGAGCCGTTTGCTCATGGATTAGCCAATCCTTTTGTAACCATGGTGGATTGATAACCTATTTGTATTACCATCTCAAAAACCATTTATTTCTTTTAACCTTTGTTTCAAAACATTTATTACTTAACAAAAGTTTTTCAAAATCAGTAACTGGTTTAAAAACTGCAAGCAGTACTTTGAATAAAGTACTGTTTGATCAGCAGTACTTTGAATAAAGTACTGATATATCAAAAATTTAATCAATTAAGATTCATACCAGTTATTCATCATCATCAGCAATTGTAGTCTATCTGATAAACAACTTACCAGACATGCTATTTCATTATCTTCTTCAACTTCCATTCCATGCTCCTGCATCCTCCTCATAAGTTCTGGTGTAAGAGGATATCTTCTATCAGCTAACATGTGAATCATAATTTCATCTTCTCGCTCTAGAACATGTACTCCATATTCTTCAAAGAATCTCCAGCTAACAATCTCCCAATTCTCTTGATTCTTCCAAATTTCAGCAGTGCTTTGTTCTTCAGTTTCCCATACAGTTCTGAGATCCCCAAGCAATACTAAACCAACTCCTTCTGATGGATTTTGTTCAAAGTAATCTCACACCACATGATATAAATAAAATAAATCCACTCTATCTATGATGTGCAATAAATCCCATAGCCTATTGAACACTCGGAAGCTTTCATCAGCTCTATGAAACATCAGACAACTTCCATCTTTTGATTCTACAACTTCAAAAGCAATAATTTGAGATTTTTTCATTTTCATCTCAGCATCATCTGTAGAATACTCAAAATCCACTATTCTTAAGTAATTCTTTAGTTCATCATTAGTATCATATCGTAACTCAACTTTCTCTTTCTTTGATGACTGTATATCTTCAACTTCAGTTTTTCTTTTTCTTTTTCTATCTTTTTCTTTCCAAGCAACATCATTTTTATAATCTTTGATGCTTTCAACACTTTTCTTATAAGCTTCCCTAACAGCATCATACAATTCTTTCATCTTAAAATAATTAAACCTCTGCAATCCTTTATACCCTTGACTTTTTAAATAAGCCATCATTGCATTTCTGTCTTTAGCTCGATTTGGTCTTCTTGGCATAAAAGAAACAGGAATAGGCGACTCTAATTGTTCATCAGTTTCAGCATTCAATTCCTCTTGCAATTTCTTATCTGCTTCTCTATTATGAGCTTCTTCAATTTCCTTAGCTTCTCTATCTTTAGCATTTAATTCCTCTTGAAACTTTCTAGCTGCTTCCTCATTCATAGCAACTTGAGCAGCTCTTATCTATGCTAAAGTAGGTTTCTATTTCTTCTTTGTTTCTACCAACTTGCCCTTTCCTTTATCTTTTGGATCAATAACAGGTTGAGAAACTCTTGGTTGTTCTTCTTCTTGCACTCCTGGAATACTAACACCCCTTGGCTGTGATAAACCTTGCAAAATTACAGCAATGGTTTTATCATCACTTGCAGTATGTATAGGCTTGAGTGTATCAGCTTCCTTTTCAGGTATAACTTCTGAAGGACCAGTTTCTTTTTCATGTGGAATTGTTGAAGGACCAGCTTCCTCTTCAAAGTCTAACACCCTTGGAGTAATCAATTCTTGTCTGTAAGTTCCAGTAAAAGCAGTACTTTGATCAGCAGTACCTTGATCATCAGTACTTTGAACTTGAACATTAATAACTTGTTCCTCAGTACTTTGAATAGCCTGTTCTTCAGTTTCTTCAGGCTGAATATTTGTACCTTGAACTTCAGTCCTTTCATGTTCTTCAGTATCTTCAGGTTCATTCTCCTTAACAACATCTTCTTTCAAATTATTTTCTTTTAAATTCCTCCCCAATTGGAATGAAGATTGTTTTTGAACCTTTTGGCGTTTTGTCTTCTTAAACTGCCTTTGTTCCTTCTTTTTAGATTTGACCCAGTGCTTGGCGAAGCAGTACTTTGTGATGCAGTACCTTCTTGAGATGCAGCACTCTGAGAAGCAGTACCTTCAGAAGCAGTACCTTGAGATGTAGCAGTACCTTCAGAAGTAGTACCTTCTCTATCGTCATCTTCTTCAGCATCAGCTCTGACAGCTTAAACAACTTCCATCATAGAAGTAGTTAAGGGAGTGTCCCTTCCAGTAAATGAATCACTTTTCCTAGCCATGAAAGTGAAAATCTTGGCTTGTTGTACCACAACAGGTAAAAGACTTGTAGGCTTAGGTACATCTGAAAGTTGTTTATTGAGAAATACTTGAACAAATCTAGGATACATCAACCATTTTGAACCATGAGTGATATGTGAAATCATTCCATCTAGAATTAGCCTTGAAAAATTGCAAATAGGATCAGTAGCCAATCCTACTATAGCAGATGATATGTTAGATCCAAATTGCTCCCATGATAAGGCTTCCCTGAATGTTTGTTCTGTTAAGGACCCTTCATAACCAATATGCCCAAAAGTATCCCAAATCAGTTGCTTATCAAAACGAATAGCCCCATCAGCATCTTCAAACAATAAGTCTTCACGAATAGAGTCTTCAATAATCTTGACATTTGTCCCAGCAACTATAGCATGAATATGTTCTTCATCATTCTCCATATGAACCCTAGCAGTTTCCCAAAATTGTTGAATCCAGGGCTCAATAACATCTGGTTCTACTAAAAGCGCATAACTAATTGACGATCCAGTAAGAAAATCGATAATATCATGAAAGATTACATTCGCTTCAGTCTTGTCTAAATTCGCCACCATGTTGTGTTTGGAAACAGTATTACGGTTCGCCATTGATGATTATATTATCACAGTAAGAAATAGAACAAATAATATAGGTGAAAGTGAGAGAACTATGGAAAAGATTTGGAGATATCAATATGAGAGGGAAATTCAGAGAGTAGTTATTTATAGGTGAGATTTAAAAAATCACAGCCATTAATAACAAAGTTACCGTTGGTAGGAATTACCCCTCAATATTACCGTTAGAACAGTACTTTAATAAAACAAACATCACTTTCCACGTGTGCAGTACTTTCCAAGCTTTACTTTCATAAAATCAAAAAGCAGTACTTTTCCATTCTCTTCCTTACAATAGCAAATAAACATGAATATCCTCCCCTCAAGCAATGCATAGGACTATACTTACACTAAATAGTCCTCCCCTTAAATGTAGCTCAGTAATTGATCATGCCAATACTGACCACCAAGTGAGTAAATCTAGAAACATCAAATCCTTTGGTGAGTAAATCAACTACATTATCATCTGTATGCACCTTGACAACATTAATGAGCGTATGCTCATAACAATCTCTGATAAAATGGTGCCGAATATGAATATGCTTGGTCTTGGAATGATAAACTGGATTCATCACAATACAAATGGTACTCTCATTATCAATATTGATAGGAGTATTCTTGAAATTGAAACCATAATCCAAGAGTTGATTTTGCATCCACAACACTTCGCCACAACAACTTGCAGCAGCTACATATTCTGCTTTAGTAGAAGATGTTGTTGCAATAGTCTGTTTCTTGCATTGCCATGAAACTAATCTTCTTCCAAGATATTGGCATCCACCTGTGGTTGATCTTCTGTCATAGTTATCACCTGCATAATCACTATCTGAAAAAGCTTCCAAGTAAAAAGGTGAATCCTTTGGATACCACAACCCCAACTTAGGTTGTTGTTTCAAATAACTAAAAATTCTCTTCACTGCATTCAGATGAGAGACCTTTGGTGAAACTTGATATCTTGCACATAAACACACAGCAAACATGATATCAGGCCTAGATGCAGTGAGATACATAAGACATCCAATCATGGATCTATACAACTTGACTTCAACAGGTTGTCCATCTTCATCCTTGCCCAATGCGTTGATAGACTTGATAGGTGTAGTAACAGGCTTCATGTCATCAAAATTGAACTTCTTAAGTATGTCAGTTACTTAAGTATGACAGTTACATACTTGTCTTGACTTATGAAAATTCCTTCCTTTGACTGCTTAACTTGAAGTCCCAAAAAGAAAGTTAACTCACCCATTGAACTCATTTGAAATTCATTCTGCATCAGCTGTTCAAACTCCTTGACCGTAGATTGTTTGGTAGCTCCAAATATGATATCATCGACATATACTTGAACTAGCATGATATCCTTCTTATCTCTCTTGATAAACAAGGTCTTATCTATAGCTCCTCTCCTATAACCATGTTGCAATAAAAAGGTAGAGAGCCTTTCATACCAAGCTCTAGGTGCCTGATGTAAGCCATACAGAGCTTTGACAGCTTTGTAGACTTTGTTTGGATGTTTAGGATCCTCAAAACTAGGAGGTTGTTTGACATATACTTCCTCTGTAATCTTGCCATATAAAAAGGCACTCTTGACATCCATTTGATAAACCTGAAAGCCCATATAAGATGCAAAAGCAAGAAAGATTCGAATTGCTTCAATCCTTGCTACAGGAGCAAACACTTCATCATAATCAACTCCTTTTTCTTGTCTGTAGCCTTGTGCAACTAACCTTGCTTTGTTTTTGATGACATTCCCTCTTTCATCTCTCTTGACTCTGAAAACCCATCTTGTACCAATGACCTTCTTACCATCAGGAAGATAACATAATACCCAAACTTCTTGAAGTCTGAATTATAGCAGTTCTTCTTGCATAGCTTCAACCCAACTTTCTTTAGTCAATGCTTGAGCAATATTCTTGGGTTCCTCTTGAGAGATAAAGCAAGTAAACAGACATGTTTGATGGTTCTTATGATTCAGTCTGTTTTGTTTATAGACAAAGCTAAGTAAAGCATTATGAGGTTTAGTAAAACTCTTAGCTTTGTGTCTTGTCATCACTCCAGAAGTAGAAGGACCAATGATTTGATCAGTAGGATGATTCTTATGAATTCTTAAGTTTGGAGACTGTGGAACTCCATAGGTATCATCAAAATTAGTGAAATCAGCATCTTCATTGGAATCTGAGAAAATACCTTCAACTTCAAACTCATCATCAGTATCTTCTAATCCAGTCATGGTAGGATCATCCAAATCATCCAAAGTACTGGTAACTGGTGCAGCAGTACTTTGGTTAAAAGTACTGTCCAAAGTACTGTAAGAGTACTGTGCAGTCATTTTCTTTTTCTTTGCTTCTTCATAAGTTCTTCTTTGATCATCAGAATAAGAATGTGCTAAAACATCTTGAAGAAGCATCTGATTTAGTTCATCTTGAATAGATTGATCCTCAGCAGACAGTGAGGATTTTGGTGCACCAGTACTCTTCTTTGGTTCCACAGATATTGGTTCTTCATCAGGAACAGCATCAGGGCTAATATGAACTCCATGAACAACATACTGTAAATCTTCTTCATTGTGTACAAGTTGATTTTCTTCCCTAACAGGTACATAGTTCATAGAAGGTGTGAGAACTTCAATATCAAACATCCAATCAGGACCTTTACCCTTCAGATTGTCTTGATCTTCTAAAAACTCAGCATGAAGACAATCTTGAACCTTCTTAATGACTCTGTTGTACACTCTAAAGCCCTTACTGTTGGTACAATAACCCAACAAATAACCTTCTTCTGACTTGCCATCAAACTTACCCAGATGATCAATTGTATTCAAAATAGTAAGAGGGCATCCAAAAGGCTTCATAAATCGAATGTTGGGTTTGTTGCCCATCAGCAACTCATAAGGTGTCTTCATCTGTGGCTTAGTAACTGATACTCTGTTAAGTACATAGCAAGCAGTACTTACAGCTTCAGTCCAGAATTGAATAGGTAGTTGTGAATCTGCTAGCATGGTTCTGGCTGCTTCAACCAAAGTCCTATTCTTTCTTTCTGCAACACCATTCTGCTGTGGTGTTCTTGCAATACTGAACTCCCTCTTGATTCCTTTGTTTGCACAAAATTCATCCATAAGCTTGTTCTTGAATTCAGCTCCATTGTCAGATCTAATACCTCTAACCTTGAGTCTCAATTGGTTTTCAAGTGCTATTATGAGAGTCTGAATAGCATCAAAAGTATCATCTTTAAATCCCAAGAAAAATACCCAACTGAATCTACTGCAATCATCTGTTACAACTAAGCAGTACTTCTTCTTGTTCAAACTTGTAACAGATACATGACCAAATAGATCCATATGTAACAGCTCCAATGGTTCTCTAACAGTCCTTTCCTCAAGCTTCTTGCAAGAAGCTTTATGTTGTTTACCCTTCTTACATGCCAAACAAGAGTGATCGTTCTTGTAAGTCTTTGAAGGTAAACCTCTAACTAAATTCCCTTTGACCAGGTTGTTGATATTCTTGAAATTCACATGGCCCAATCTTCTATGCCACTGATGTGCTTCTTCAGATGTTGCTTTTGCCACCAAACAAGTGGCTCTCCCATAAGAATGAAGACTCTTCATATCTAGACTATACACATCATTGGTTCTTGGTATTCTAAGGACTACTAAGTTATCATCAACAGTTTTGAATTCAGGGGAAAGGATAAGACATTCTGTGTCAGTGAATAACACAGGGTGCTTTTTATCATAGATTTGAGAGACTGACAATAGGTTGAACTTGAGCTCCTTCACATATCTAACATTCTCAAAATGTATACGCCCTGCTTTGATGGTTCCTTTCCCAGTAATTCTTCCTCCATTAGGATCATTCCCAAATGCAACTCTTCCTCCACTAATAGATCTAAAATCAGACATAATCTCCTTGTCTCCTATCATACTTCCAGAGCAACCACTATCTACAATCAAATGATCTTTTATAAGATATAACTTTTCACATACACATCAAACCATAACACAAAGTAGCATATAGATGGAATTCTAGAGAGAGAAAGTTAGAGGTTTAGGGAACTTAGTGAGAGAAAGTGAATTATATTATTATGAGCTCCAACTCTCTACCTTGGGAGGTAGAGAGTATTTATAGTCTTACATAAATCGCCACACATCGGGCTGTGGATCAGGCATACAGTGGGTAAAGACCCGTCCGTCCTCCACGGTGTTACTTAACTAAATACTA
The DNA here is from genome assembly GCA_019973895.1 of Chrysanthemum seticuspe. Taxonomy (NCBI): domain Eukaryota; kingdom Viridiplantae; phylum Streptophyta; class Magnoliopsida; order Asterales; family Asteraceae; genus Chrysanthemum; species Chrysanthemum seticuspe. The sequence continues at coordinate 278,979,039 of BPTQ01000004.1, read as the reverse complement.
CTTAACTTAAAAGAACTACGACTACGAGCTTTCTAACGATTACATATACTTGAGGTGACCGACTCTTTAATACCTGGAATTTCTAATTCCTAACAATCTCCCCCTAAGGGAGGTCACCTCAATCATGTACCAAAATTACATTGAATACATATAGATATTACATTAAAAATTGTTCTTGCATTCTTGATGTGGTACTTTGCTTCTATGCTCGTAGACATCGATTCTTCACATTGCATGTTTGGTTACTCCAAGTGGAGGTCTTTTACTGATCCACGTGATAATAAATATGAGCCAGCTTTTGAGATCATCAGCTATCAAAAATCTCTGGCACATCCTTTGTGGTGTTGGTATTTAGTGAAGTTGTGACATTCGGACCGACATGCTCACATTCTGGATCATGATATCTTCTCATCAGAGTAGCGGAAGCTTTAGTTGATTCTTGATATTGGCAGCAGCGTAGCAGAAGCATGGAGTGAAAATATCAGAGTCATTGATGCACTAATCATGATTTCTTTTGAGTTGAATGTGTTAAGTGAGCATGCGGCTATGGATTGACCGCTTCATTCTGATCAGCTGCAAACGTCGGGCGTACCTGCATACAACAGTTAGCAATAAATCGTACGAAAGTGTCTTTGATCACTTTCGTTGAATTGAGGTACACGGCCCACGGTTCCCCGTTGATCAGTACAAGTACTGCCTGTGATCAGGTATAATTCCGAAGAATTTCCTTGACAGGGTTTCGCAGCTGCTCTAGCTGTTCTCAAACCGGAACGTCTCAAAGAAGACAACACGGAGTGAGTGAACCAGCGAATTTTAAGTCCACTGATTGATGAAAAGAGATTTGAAAAACAATCGTGTATAGCTCAATAGAAATTGTTTTTGCATTACAACGAAGGTTTTATTGAAAATCAATTATCAATCATAAAAACACCTTTTGGTTTGAAAAATGAGTACACGGTCGATGTGCTAAAGAAAAAGTTTGTTAAGCACAAAGACCGGTTTTTCAAAGGTATCCGTCAATCCCTAACCTGAACCAGGATTGATTCAAGAAATTGAATCGCCCCATTGTTTCTGTTCAGTTGTCACATGGTTGATCCATATAATAGATCTCACATGCCACCTACCAGGAGCTTGTTTGATGTTGGCTCCAGAAGGCTTTCCATCTTCATTGTGAATGTGTAAACACATCACTCAGATGTTCTGGCAATACCACAAGGATAATGCGTAGGACTCAAGATATAATCTCTCTTTCCACATTGTGTGAAACAGAGAGTCTTCATTGAAAGTGTCCTAATGAGATTTATTGATGATCTCGTGGCTTTAGACTCAATTTGTGCATATTTGGATCCTGTGCCGGAGACTAGGGAGAGGGTCTCCTTCTTCAATATCAACAATCTCTAAGAGAAAGTCGATAGATAATGTCGGTTCCCCGTGAGAATGAAACAAGTCCTTTTAAGAGGAACTTGAGTGGTTTGGAAAGTTGAAGTGCAGTGCGTCACTGGGTCCATGACGTCTTGTCTTCAATACCGATGTTACCATCAGTAGCATATGAATTGAACCCGGTTTCTGCCCTAAGGTTGAATAGATGGAGGGCTATTTGTTTTCACCCTTTTCTCATTCAATTCTTTTTAATTCTTCAACCCCTTCAGTGCTTACCGAGACTTCATAGCTAGAACATTGTTGGGTTTATTCCAGTACTAGCTAAGTCTTAGTCCGCACTCTTCCCATATCTCATTTTTCTCCTTTTATCATCATACCTAAGGACTTCTACACTAACTAGTGGATTGTCCCTGGGTAGATCCCTCCGGTTCTGGCGGATCATGGGAACCAATACCTAACCTTAACATCCTTATATCACCGTACATAAAGTAAAGTTGGTCGGTCTATTTGGTATTGTTCATCTGCCATTGGAACCAATTGAAAACCATTTGAAAATCAATTCAGATACTTATGATATATTATCAAAGCATTTTGTACCTGACATTGTTTTTGATATTTTTAGAATAAGTGCTCCCCCTCAACATGTGCATCAAATATTTGAAATCGTTTTGCACACGGAGGAAAGAGGAAGAAATTAACTTCTTTGATTACCATTTTCTAAAAAATATCACCATCACTTCCTTGATCAAATCCAGTAGATAAAGCATTTCCAGGAAGGATGAGGTTTCCATAAATTTGCTCCCCCTCAATATGTGCCTCGAGGTTTGAAAAACGTTTTGCACACACTAGAGGGAACCAGCACATTGTGTGACAACTCGCAATTTCAGGTCATTTCTCAAAACAATTTATGCCTTACTATTTCAACATTTATAGTAAACTTGGTTTACTTGTTTCAAATTCGCGTAACCTTAAAGGTTTAGCGACGAATTCATGATCATATCATCACGAACATTTCATATGGACTAAGATTAGTCTACATTTCATTAGCATCATTTGCATCACATTAGTTCATTCATGACATTTCATTTCACATTCAACGCGTAATTTTTATATTTAATAATCATTATCGCGTGAGTTATTATTTTGAATATTTAATCCGTTACTTTCAAAAATGATCCCGACATATTTTTATACTTACATTTAGTTGTAAAAACTATATTTTTAGTTTTCCTAGTGTTTTGAATTTATTTGGTACATAAATCGTTAAAGTTAAAATATTACGACGTTTTTCTTAAAAATTATACGATAATTATTTTATCACTCAAATTTTACAAGGAATGTATTTTTATAATTTTTATGATCTCATTACATTCTACTATGGTCTATTAAAAATCTCTTTTACCTAAAATCTACCATTTACCTTACAAGTTACATTTTCTACACATTTACTTACACTTTCTTACAAATTATTCAAGCAAACATTTACACAATAATTAAAAAAAAAAAAAAAAAGATATTTTGATGACACAATCCCCCCCAAAACCGGCCAAGGGGGGGGAATGTATCATAGTTGGTAGATATTTTATGTATAGATCTATACACTACATAAAAGTCCTACTTCATTTAATTCACTCATTCATCCTCATTATTTCAAGTCAAGTTAGTGTTTTCCTCTCTTTTTACTTCTCTCTAGAACCGGTTATACAAGGGTTTTCAAGGAGATCATCAAAATTTTTCTCAAGATCAAGTTTCTACAATCTAGTTTACACTCTTGTTTAGGTTTTGAAATAAAAACCTAGAGTGTTTAGGTTAAACCTTGGTTCTAATCACCTCATCATATCACTTGTAAGCATCTCATGTTTATTTTCATCTTACATATTCATTTCATACTCATCTCATCATTTTTGAGCAAAAACATGCAAGACTTGTGTTGTTTATACCATTTTTACCATTGATTTTTAGAGTTGAATATATATAGTCATCCTATAATTATCCCCTTGGTATACTTTGGTCTTGATGATGTCTAGGAACCCATGACACCCTAAGAAGGTGTATGGTAGGATTAGAATAGCTTTGGAGTTGATTTGAAGGGATTAGAATAGGTTTTGTCCGAGAAAAACTATTTTCGATAACTATATAAAGTGGTCTGTCCTTATTTTGATTTTCTGGAAAAACCGACAGTTGGTACGAAACTTTGGCCTTGATATTTAGAAAATATACTTTAAAACGAATCCGTGGCCGCTTGAACGGATGAAAACGGAGTTATAACGAAGAAGTTATGGATTTTACAAGTTTGACGACGAAAAATATTATTTTCAGAAATTTCAGCAAGCTGTTTTTACATTGTTTGAGTCAAAAACGAGCCTTAAGCTTCACAAATTATTTCGACTTATCAAAAATATATTAGTTTACTTCGATACGAAGCTAAGGATGTATAAAACGTAGAAAACGGATTTGAAACGACAAAGATATACACTTTTTCATAAAACTTGCCGTAACTATTATTTTCTGAAAAACTATATTATTTTTACGATACAAGAGTTACGGTAGCTGTAACGTCCCTGTTTGAGGCTGTTTTTAACGAGGTTGTGGAACTTTTTGGAACGAAATGTCTTCTAGTAAAATCAAGTTCACCGGCCATATTTTTCAAAACAACAAGCTGTTTGTAAAGCGGAGTTATAGTAAATTAATTACGGATGTTCAAACTTGGCCGAAACTCATTTTTCTGCACAACAATTAGCCAAAATCACTATCTTTAACCCTTAATATCTTTATGATCGAGACCTTTTGGACGAAAACTCCTGAACTGAAACTTCTAGATATCGATACAAACTTTCCAAAACAGTCGAGTTCGTTCTCTAACGATCGACGTACACCATTTTACGACTAGTTTTCCAAAGCCATTTTTGTTAATTTCATGAAAATTCCGACGGCATTGTTTTACGACGAAAAGTGATAATTTCACCATAAATCATTATAAAACCATTGTAGGATGACATTTTGACGTAAAAACATGTAAAGTCCTTTTTGAAGGGTCAAGACGTCAAAAGAGTATTTTTCGACGATGAGTTATATTTTGCAAAACTCGCAAATGGTATAAATAACATATGAAATGCATGCATAACATTACATTGCAACTCATTACGTATCATATCATTCATAATAGGTCATTTTCGAGATTCACGCTACATTTCAGTGTATCCACTTTTGCCATCGCATTATTGTCCAAGTGAGTTTCATAGCCCCTACCTTTACTTGCTTTCATAACTGTTTTGGGGGAGATGCATGCTCAATAATGTTTATTGCATTCATGACTATTTGCAAATTACATGTTTAGCCGAACTGAAATGCTTAGTCATGCGTAGTAACAGTTTTGCCTTACTTAGAACTTCCATATTAAAATCCTTGGACTGATGGTCTTGGTATATTCATTGGACTGATGGTCTTGGTATATTCATTGGACTGATGGTCTTGGTATATTCATTGGACTGATGGTCTTGGTATATTCATTGGACTGATGGTCTTGGTATATTCATTGGACTGATGGTCTTGGTACATTCATTGAACTGATGGTCTTGGTATAATCATTGCACTAATGGTCATGGAATAATTTGAAACCGTACGAATTATGTGTTATATTAAGTAACTATGGATACATTAAGTTATGCACTATTTTGTGAATTCATTTGGCATCATGCACTTGATCATAAACTATACACATTTCGGCAGTGGGTTGTGAACACACAGGTTGCAAGTTTTGTATGGGCGGAACTTGGAACTGAGTGGATTTACAATGCCTTTGCTGCATAAACGATTTTGAAAGGTTTTACATTTCAACACAAACTCTATGAACTCACTCAACCTTTGTGTTGACACTTTTTAGCATGTTTTATCTCAGGTATCTAAGGCATATACTTCATGGCATACATTTGGACACATCATGGAGTCGTGGTGACGACGCGTCTCACTTGGGTTTTATGTACTTTTAAAACATCGTTTGAATTGTAACAAACTTATTTCCGCACAAGATGATTTTCATTTGGGACCTACACTTTGTAAACTCTGATTGTTTTATTAAATCAAACGATGTGTTTTCCAAACGACACTTTAGGTCGTTCAATATATCTGCAACTGTGATGCTATGACAGTCAATCCCCAGGAATTCCATTCCGCTGCAAAACAGGTAATTTGGGGGTGTGACAGATTGGCATCAGAGCTTCGGTTATAGAGAACTAGGTTGCATCATTGACCCTAGACTATAACTACATCATCATAGCATCTCATCATTTCATCATAAGTGCATGTTCACTTTGCATGCGATTTATACGTACATTTTTCGAGTTATTTACTTTCATTTCAAAACGATTGTCACATGGATGCCCTTAAATACCCATCCCATTATCTTTCCTCATACTCCAATGTGGTGAATGCCCTGTCATTCCCTAAAAAAAAAAAATAAATAAAAAAAAAAAAAATAAAAAAAAAAATTTCACCAAGTTGACTTAACACCAAACATCATATGAGTCGATTAGTCCAAGCATTGCATAGTTACTCCTAAATTATACATAGCCTGATCACCTATGTCTAATTCAGGAAGAATCATGCAATGAAGGGAGTAGTAGGCTTAGATGTGTAAGCAATTCTATGACCGAGCCAAATTTTCAAAAGACCCGTTACTCGAACCGATTTAGCCTAATCTCATGACAGTTCTTGTTTGATGAGTTGTGAGATTAAGTAAAAATCGGTTACCAAAAAGTCTTTTGAGGGTTTTGCTCGAGAATGGGAAGGCTTGCCTCATCAAACCCTAACCCTGAGAGACCAACACGAACTGAATTCAGGGACTGAATTCCTTTTTGGATTGGCGAATGTGACAACTCGCAATTTCAGGTCATTTCTCAAAACAATTTATGCCTTACTATTTCAACATTTATAGTAAACTTGGTTTACTTGTTTCAAATTCGCGTAACCTTAAAGGTTTAGCGACGAATTCATGATCATATCATCACAAACATTTCATATGGACTAAGATTAGTCTACATTTCATTAGCATCATTTGCATCACATTAGTTCATTCATGACATTTCATTTCACATTCAACGCGTAATTTTTATATTTAATAATCATTATCGCGTGAGTTATTATTTTGAATATTTAATCCGTTACTTTCAAAAATGATCCCGACATATTTTTATACTTACATTTAGTTGTAAAAAACTATATTTTTAGTTTTCCTAGTGTTTTGAATTTATTTGGTACATAAATCGTTAAAGTTAAAATATTACGACGTTTTTCTTAAAAATTATACGATAATTATTTTATCACTCAAATTTTACAAGGAATGTATTTTTATAATTTTTATGATCTCATTACATTCTACTATGGTCTATTAAAAATCTCTTTTACCTAAAATCTACCATTTACCTTACAAGTTACATTTTCTACACATTTACTTACACTTTCTTACAAATTATTCAAGCAAACATTTACACAATAATTAAAAAAAAAAAAAAAAAAGATATTTTGATGACACAATCCCTCCCAAAACCGGCCAAGGGGGGGGAATGTATCATAGTTGGTAGATATTTTATGTATAGATCTATACACTACATAAAAGTCCTACTTCATTTAATTCACTCATTCATCCTCATTATTTCAAGTCAAGTTAGTGTTTTCCTCTCTTTTTACTTCTCTCTAGAACCGGTTATACAAGGGTTTTCAAGGAGATCATCAAAATTTTTCTCAAGATCAAGTTTCTACAATCTAGTTTACACTCTTGTTTAGGTTTTGAAATAAAAACCTAGAGTGTTTAGGTTAAACCTTGGTTCTAATCACCTCATCATATCACTTGTAAGCATCTCATGTTTATTTTCATCTTACATATTCATTTCATACTCATCTCATCATTTTTGAGCAAAAACATGCAAGACTTGTGTTGTTTATACCATTTTTACCATTGATTTTTAGAGTTGAATATATATAGTCATCCTATAATTATCCCCTTGGTATACTTTGGTCTTGATGATGTCTAGGAACCCATGACACCCTAAGAAGGTGTATGGTAGGATTAGAATAGCTTTGGAGTTGATTTGAAGGGATTAGAATAGGTTTTGTCCGAGAAAAACTATTTTCGATAACTATATAAAGTGGTCTGTCCTTATTTTGATTTTCTGGAAAAACCGACAGTTGGTACGAAACTTTGGCCTTGATATTTAGAAAATATACTTTAATACGAATCCGTGGCCGCTTGAACGGATGAAAACGGAGTTATAACGAAGAAGTTATGGATTTTACAAGTTTGACGACGAAAAATATTATTTTCAGAAATTTCAGCAAGCTGTTTTTACATTGTTTGAGTCAAAAACGAGCCTTAAGCTTCACAAATTATTTCGACTTATCAAAAATATATTAGTTTACTTCGATACGAAGCTAAGGACGTATAAAACGTAGAAAACGGATTTGAAACGACAAAGATATACACTTTTTCATAAAACTTGCCGTAACTATTATTTTCTGAAAAACTATATTATTTTTACGATACAAGAGTTACGGTAGCTGTAACGTCCCTGTTTGAGGCTGTTTTTAACGAGGTTGTGGAACTTTTTGGAACGAAATGTCTTCTAGTAAAATCAAGTTCACCGGCCATATTTTTCAAAACAACAAGCTGTTTGTAAAGCGGAGTTATAGTAAATTAATTACGGATGTTCAAACTTGGCCGAAACTCAGTTTTCTGCACAACAATTAGCCAAAATCACTATCTTTAACCCTTAATATCTTTATGATCGAGACCTTTTGGACGAAAACTCCTGAACTGAAACTTCTAGATATCGATACAAACTTTCCAAAACAGTCGAGTTCGTTCTCTAACGATCGACGTACACCATTTTACGACTAGTTTTCCAAAGCCATTTTTGTTAATTTCATGAAAATTCCGACGACATTGTTTTACGACGAAAAGTGATAATTTCACCATAAATCATTATAAAACCATTGTAGGATGACATTTTGACGTAAAAACATGTAAAGTCCTTTTTGAAGGGTCAAGACGTCAAAAGAGTATTTTTCGACGATGAGTTATATTTTGCAAAACTCGCAAATGGTATAAATAACATATGAAATGCATGCATAACATTACATTGCAACTCATTACGTATCATATCATTCATAATAGGTCATTTTCGAGATTCACGCTACATTTCAGTGTATCCACTTTTGCCATCGCATTATTGTCCAAGTGAGTTTCATAGCCCCTACCTTTACTTGCTTTCATAACTGTTTTGGGGGAGATGCATGCTCAATAATGTTTATTGCATTCATGACTATTTGCAAATTACATGTTTAGCCGAACTGAAATGCTTAGTCATGCGTAGTAACAGTTTTGCCTTACTTAGAACTTCCATATTAAAATCCTTGGACTGATGGTCTTGGTATATTCATTGGACTGATGGTCTTGGTATATTCATTGGACTGATGGTCTTGGTATATTCATTGGACTGATGGTCTTGGTATATTCATTGGACTGATGGTCTTGGTATATTCATTGGACTGATGGTCTTGGTACATTCATTGAACTGATGGTCTTGGTATAATCATTGCACTAATGGTCATGGAATAATTTGAAACCGTACGAATTATGTGTTATATTAAGTAACTATGGATACATTAAGTTATGCACTATTTTGTGAATTCATTTGGCATCATGCACTTGATCATAAACTATACACATTTCGGCAGTGGGTTGTGAACACACAGGTTGCAAGTTTTGTATGGGCGGAACTTGGAACTGAGTGGATTTACAATGCCTTTGCTGCATAAACGATTTTGAAAGGTTTTACATTTCAACACAAACTCTATGAACTCACTCAACCTTTGTGTTGACACTTTTTAGCATGTTTTATCTCAGGTATCTAAGGCATATACTTCATGGCATACATTTGGACACATCATGGAGTCGTGGTGACGACGCGTCTCACTTGGGTTTTATGTACTTTTAAAACATCGTTTGAATTGTAACAAACTTATTTCCGCACAAGATGATTTTCATTTGGGACCTACACTTTGTAAACTCTGATTGTTTTATTAAATCAAACGATGTGTTTTCCAAACGACACTTTAGGTCGTTCAATATATCTGCAACTGTGATGCTATGACAGTCAATCCCCAGGAATTCCATTCCGCTGCAAAACAGGTAATTTGGGGGTGTGACACATTGAGATAAATGATCACGTTTCAAATCATAGGTTTAAGATATATGCTCCCCCTCAACATGTGCATGGAAAATTTTGAAATCGTTTGTCACATGCGAGCAGGATAGCATGTACATCCTTATAAAACCATTTACCGAATTATCAGTTTAAATCCAATTTAAATCACACATTCTCCCCCGATCACAATTATCAAAACATTTGAGATTTGTGATCTCGTATAGATTTAAATTGATTTTGAAAGCTTTTAAGGAGAATTGTGACTTGATAGTGAAAGCGTTTGAACTGATAAGGATCGGATTTTAAGACTTTAAACTCCATTGATAAAACATGTATGTACATCTTTTGAAAACAATTTAATGCCAAATAACTTTTTAATTTTAATTGAAATCATTCTCCCCCTCAATCAATGACATAGGTTGTTGATTGAGAGATAGAGATTTTGACAAATAAGTCCTGATGATTATCAAAAATAGAGATCGAGTTATTTTTCAAAGCATTTAGTTTTCAGCAGATAAATGTTTATAGAATCAGAGCATGGAATTTTGAAAACATGATAAAACATGGCTCTGTTCTTTCTTTTAAAACCGGGTTATTGCCTGAAAGTGACAATAAACCATTGTTTCTCTTTCTCCCAAAAATATATATATATATATATATATATATATATATATATATATATATATATATATATATATTTTTTTTTTAAGAATTCGAACAACATCTAAAGTCCCGTGTCATTCTTTGAATGACATCACAAAGACCGTAGATATTATCAAACCAAGAAAAACATGACAAATTGACAATATTTTTTGAAGATTTTTCGAATTTTTCAGATTTTTATGGATTTTGAAAGTTTTATAATTTTGTATTTTGTTTTTCGAATAAATATTTACAAGAGATAGATGAAGATAGACCTTTACTCCTCGTCTTCCTCCTGAAGACGTTTGAGAGTTTCTGGTTGAAGGCTTTTCAAGCCAAGACGTGGAAGAATAAACTCAAAACGTTCTCTTGGAAGAGCTTTGGTGAAGATGTCCGCTAACTGATATTCAGACCTCACAAAATGTAGTTCCACCACACCCTTTTCCACTTGTTCCCTGATGAAATGATGTCGAATGTCGATATGCTTTGCTCTTGAGTGTTGAACGTTGTTGCATGAGAGAGCAATAGCACTTTTATTATCACAGTACAGAGGGATTTTGTTGAATTCAAAGCCATAGTCAGATAATTGAGATCTCATCCATAAGATTTGAGCACAACAAGATGACATGGCTATGTATTCAGCCTCTGTAGAGGAAATAGAGGTACTCATTTGCTTCTTTGAAGACCAGCTCACAAGCTTATCACCCAAAAACTGAGCACCTCCAGATGTACTTCGACGTGTATCTTGACAACCTGCATGATCAGCATCTGCATAGGCCGTTAGTGACATACCGGTGTCCTTCGGGTACCATAGTCCCATATTGATGGTTCCTTGGAGATACCGAAAGACCCGTTTAACTGCTTCAAGGTGCTTTTTAGTAGGCTTAGCCTGGTATCTAGCACACATGCAAACAGCGAACAAGATGTCTGGTCTACTAGCAGTGAGATACATCAGGGATCCAATCATACTACGATATTTCGTTTGGTCAATCATGATCCCTGAGTGGTCCTCATCTAGTTTGGTTCGATCAATCATGGGGGTGTCAACAGGGTCACTTGAATCAAATCCAAATTTCTTTAAAATCTCTGTTGCATATTTAGATTGATTTATGAAAATGCCTCCGGGACTTTGTGAAATTTGTAATCCCAAGAAAAATGACATTTGTCCCATCATTGACATTTGAAATTTTGAACTCATTTCATTAGAAAAACGATCACATTCCATTGGGTCTGTCGAGGCAAAAATAATATCATCAACATAAATTTGAACATGAGTTAAATGTTTGCCTGACTTCCTGGTGAACAATGTAGGATCAACTGCTCCTTTGCTGAATCCGGTTGATAGAAGAAACTTTGACAGTGTATCATACCATGCCCTTGGAGCTTGCTTTAAACCGTAAAGAGCCTTCTTCAGACGATAAACGTGAGTAGGATGCTCTTGACTCACAAATCCTTCAGGTTGGCTGACGTAGACGACTTCTTTAAGATCTCCGTTAAGAAATGCCGTCTTCACATCCATCTGATAAACTACCATGTTCTTACTAGCAGCATTAGCCAGAAAGATTCTGATTGCCTCGATTCGAGCAACAGGAGCAAAAGATTCTTCAAAGTCTATACCCTCCTCTTGACGATATCCTTTAGCAACTAATCGAGCCTTGTTCTTCAACACTTCACCATGCTCATCAAGTTTTACTTTGAAGATCCATTTGAGAGCTATAATCATAGCACAGTCTGGAGCTGGTACTAACTCCCATACATCAAGACGATCAAACTCATGAATTTCATCTTGCATGGCATTGAACCAGCTGTCTTCATTCATGGCGGTTTTAACATCTTTTGGTTCGACCTTAGATAGTACGGAGTTGAAGAAACACCATAAGGCATCGGTTGCAAGTTGTTTCCGGGTTGATACAGGACGAGAGGGATTTCCAATGATGTTGTCTAATGGATGATCGTGAGTCCATTTTCTAAGGTGTTCATGTGGCAGTTGTTGAGGAACTGAGGTAGCAGAGTCGATGTCTCCTGAAGTAGATGGTTCTGATGATGATTCAGGAGTAGCAAATATGTTTTCAAATGGAGCAGCCTCAGGAGTAGCAAAGGGATTAACTTCATCATTGATGCCAGAAACATTTCCATGATGTACATTTGAAGAATGATGATTTGTTGATGAGACTGAAGGATCAGCAGCAGGTGCTTCTTGACTTAAAGATATTGAGACTGAAGGATTGACTTCATTCACAGGAATATGAGCATCCTCTGTTGCAGGGATCAACACCTCATTAGTAATTGAATCATACAGTTCATCAAACATAGGATCAAACAATTACTTTAAATCATCTTCAGATGGAGGTACATATGGTGTTTCTTGAGAAGAGTTTGGAACAAGAGATGAACCAATGGGACTGTTTTGAAGTGCGGGTCCTGAGCTGGAGTGTCCAGGAGCCATTTGACCGGTCAGCTCATCAAACGTAACGTGAATAGTTTCCATGATATTTCGGGTTCTTTTGTTGTAGATTCGGTATCCCTTTTTGTTTGGTGCATATCCTACAAATACTCCAATGTCAGCTTTAGCCCTAAGTTTCCCTAAGTCTTGACCCTCATTAGTTGGATAGCACAATGCACCAAACACACGAAGGAAAGAGAGATTAGGTTTTCTGTTGTGGACAAGTTCATATGGAGTTTTTCCATGTACAGTGTGAATTAGAGAACGATTTTGTGTGTAGCATGCAGTGGCGATTGCTTCAGCCCAGAGAAACATTGGAACCTTTGAGTAAATTAGCATTGTTCTAGCGGCTTCAACCAGAGTACGATTTCGTCTTTCAACTACACCGTTCTGTTGAGGAGTTCGTGGAACACTTCTTTGATGACTGATTCCAACGCTTTCATAGAATTCATTAAGTTGTTTGTTGACAAACTCAGTTCCATTGTCTGTTCTAATGATTCTGACGGTTTTGTTAAGTCGAACCTGCAGCTGTTTGATGAGTTTGATGATGATATCAGGAGTTTCATCCTTTGTCCTTAAGAACTTGACCCAGGTGAATCTAGAGTAATCATCAACCACAACTAACACATATTTCTTCCCAAAGATATTATGTACCCTCATTGGTCCACATAAATCCATATGAATCATATCAAGAACTTCTGTGACAGAGTTAGTAGGTTTGGGTTTATGGGCATATTTCTTGCTTTTTCCCAATTGACATGCTGAACAAAGATGATCCTTTTCATACTTTAGTCTAGGTAAACCTACAACTAAGTCCTTTCTGGAAAGATCGTTGATGGTGCCGAAGTTCAAGTGATTGAGACGACGATGCCATAACCATGACTTTGTTTTTGAAGCCTTTGATAACAAGCAGATTGGAGAAGCCCTCATCATGTCATCGATAGAGATGGTGTAAAGATTTGACCCACGAGTTCCTTTTAACAATTCCTTACCATTAAGATCTCTAACAAAGCAGGTATGTTTTCTGAAGGCAACTTCTAGATCAGAATCACAGAATTGACCAACAGAGAACAGATTGTGACCCAAACCTTCTACATAGTAAACTCTAGAGATGACACTATTACCAACAATATAATCTCCATAACCCAGAATAGCACCGAAATGATCATTACCAAATCTAACAGTCCCGATGAATTTGCTCACGAAGTTCATGAGCCGCGACCGGTCTCCAGTCATATGCTTGGAACAGCCTGAGTCCAGGTACCACAGAACGATTTGAACGATCTGCAGTTGAACACAGACAAGAATGGATAACTGGATAATTGGGATCCCCATGCAAGAATGGGTTCCATTTGGTTAGTAACAATGTTTGGAACACCCACATCAGAAATAGAAGCATTCATATCAGAAAGTGAGGCAATGGAATCGTTGTGAATGGATGCAATACTAGTGTCAGAATTTGTCCTGTTCACAGTGTGATCACTTCTTAAGGGAATAGTTCTACCAGTAGGCATCCATTTTCTAGTGGGCATTATCTGATTAGTCTTACGACCAACAGGTGTCCAATAAAAGCCTATTTTAATGAATGTTCTTCCTGTGGGTTTCCACTGTTTTCTAACTTTCTTTCGTTTTTGCCTTTTAGCCTTCTTAGCATGAATTTTAGCATTAGCAATATTAACTGGACAATTAACATCATTAGGTAGAACAGTAACACCACATTCATGATTAGAAGCAGAATTCAAGCAGACATCAGTACAAGGTTTGCAAATAGTATCGGAATTCGAATTAATTACAGTACGCCTATGGCTAATACTAGAATCAACACGATTCGTTTTATTCAATTCAAGCTTAAAGTTCCTAGATTGTTCTTCTACTCCCTTCCAGTACACATTCTTAGCTTGAGAGGTCCTATCATTCCTTGTATTGTCTTGAGACTTTGACCTGCTTCGTTTAATGTCACTGATTACTCCTGTAGAGGGAATGGGAACATTAGTTGGTTTAACTACTCTTTGCATCACCTGTTTAGATGTACTGGGGTCTGAACTACATGCAGGTGCACTTAGGTTCACTTTCATAAAACTAGAGGCACTGTGATTTGTACTCCTAGAAGGCACACTTGAGTTCTCTTTCTTAGCATTGACAGATCTGGAATCTGAACAGTTTAAAGGCACACTACGGTTCACTTTCAAAACATTGGGAATCGAATGCATATCATACTTAGCTTTAGGCATTGAGCATGGAATCAAAGGATTAACTCTCTCACCTAATGACTTTGGGCATATTGTGATCAAGCATTCTAAGATTTCTTGAGATCGTTTGGCATATAAGCAAGCATGTCCAATTGCATTATCATGAGGTTTCTCTAGCTTATCCTCTTCAACAATCTCACGCAGACATTCTAGGCAATCCTTAAGGGATGAGAAGTATGTTTGAATGGCAAGTTTGTTGTTCCTTAGATGAGGAGGGACATATGTCACAGATAAAGCATATTTATTACAAGAGGGAACCTTAGATACAACATTCTCCCCATTGGTCATTGGCATTTTCCCTTTTACCTGACTCTTCAGATTCTCAATTTCCTTTTGCAATGACGCTATTTGATTGTTATTTTTGTTATGAGTGACTTTAATTGATTCAAATAACTCATTGAAATGACGTTTAACCTTTTCATTTTCTTCTAGAAAACTTTCATTTTCCTTTTGTAAAGCATTTACTAAGTTTTGAAGATGAAACGTTTGAGAATTCTGAGAATCTAAAGGAGGAGGCCTTTGGGAGCCTGTCATATTGTTCGTTTGACCTTTTAATTGAGAGATCTGGGCTTTCAACTTTCTGATCGTGTTGCACTGAGCTTGAATCTGTTCATCACGTTTGTTAATTTGAAAAACTGCATCAAACTCTGGAGCATCTGAAGATGTCTTGATATTTGAAGTTTTGACATTTTCTTTGAGATGTTGATATTTTAGTTGTAAATTAAAATACTAAACTTCTAGTTTAGAAAAATGTTTAACCAAAGTGTCGTGATCATCCAGTTCAATTTTCTCGTTTAGTTTGGAATTAGTTTTTTCAAGCTCAATGACACGATCATGGGAGACTTTCAGGGCAACAGATAGTTCATGAAATTTGGAAGCATTAATAGAGCAATTTGAAGCAGTGAAAAAAATATCTTGAGCAACACATTCAGTAATAAGAGTCTCATTTAATGTATGCAAGTTCTTCCTCTCAATCTCATTATATTTTAGTGCACACTCATAATCACTAACTTCAGCTACCATTGCATCAAATTCCTTTTCCATTCCCTTGATATCAGTTTCTATTCCCTTTTTAAGACTCTCAAAGTGATCTTTCAGAAGTTTAAAGAAAGGCATGACCTCAGTTAAATAACATTCTTTCATTTGCTCAAAACCCCTTTCTCCTTCTGTTATACCGGTGGGTGTGATCCTTTTCTTGCAAGTTTTCTCAAAATCAACAAACAGTTGAAATATAACATATTGACTAATCAAGGTCTTGCTTTTAGTGGCAATTTTTCTAGGAACTAGATGCATTGGTGTATTAGGAGGATACTCAGTCGCTCTAGGCATTTTCCATAAAGGGGGGTTTGTTTCAACAATATTTTCAGCTTTCAGCTTTTCTAAATCCTTTTTCCAGAAAATTTGTTCGGGAGTCAGCAATGTTTGAGGCGTAAACATGTTCAAGGAAATCCAGTTTTCCTTCTTGTAGTCATGGGGAGTGATAATAATTTTTTTCTCTTTGCATTTCGGGTCATCTAGTTTTTTGTTCATCCTTTCCCTAGTGACTTCATCTGATTTCTTATCTTCCTCAGTGCACTCAACGCAACTAGGTTTCTGCCTAGGTTTAAGAATTTCATGACCATCATAAAGCACCTTATGAGCATTTCTTGCCTTTTTAATTACCTCTGGATTTGGTTCCTCAACAAGGGGAATGCTATGCTTATCGCTTAAGACTCGATGTTTAGTGACCATGTGAGCAGTCTGAATGGTGTTTCCTTGTATGTACAACTTGTTCTCAAGTTTGTTTTTCAAAGTTTTTAGATTAGAAAAATCTCTCAAGAGTTTTTATTCCTTTGCATTAAATTCTTGCTTAAGCATTTTCACATTTTCTTGAAGTTCTTGTTTTTGTTTAGATGTTTTAGAAAGTTTTTCTTGCAAGGAATTTAATTCTTGTTTCAATACTTCTTCTCTAAACTTACTTTTTCTAATTACTGTACTTACTTGGTCATCCATTTCCTGCTCACGAGTGGTCAACTCAAACTTAGCACGTTGTTCATAAATAGCAACACGTACTTTATAGGCATTTAGTTCAGAAATTATGGAATCATCAGGGGCACATGCAGTGTATTCATCAAAAACATAGTCATTGTTGACTGCAGAAGATGCATCACTTGGTACAACTTTACTTCCACTTTGTTTCACATATTGATCATATGGGACAATATCGATATTACCCATATTTTCAATATTTGATTCAATAGTTTCAGTTGATTGTACTTTGTCATGCATCTGTTGCACATCAGCATCATCGTATAGTTTTAATACCTCTGAGATGAGCTTGTCATGGGATGGCCCAGCTAGTGGTGAAGAAGAGACCTTGGGAGCAACCATTGGAGAAATGCTAGCCATGAAAATTGTGTGTGCCGTAGGTCCATCATCCACATCAGAGTCGTATGCATCACAGTCAGCGACTTGAAAGGCATTCTGATGATTGTGACCTATCTCCTGAATAGGCTGCTCATCCACATCTGCATCATAGGTCTTGGCATTGCCCTCAGCAAGAAACAACAATTCCTCTTCATTCAAAGTAGCACCATTGTCCTGAGCTTGAGCCAGCAGCATCTTATCTCTAAAGTAATCAGCATTCTGTGGACGCTTTGGAGATGTACAGTTCCTTGCAATGTGTCCCTCTCCACCACAGTTATAACATTTGATGGGCTTAGCTTGACCTTGGTTACCATTCCTTCCTCGATTCTGGTTTCCAACATAACCTCTCCCAGCTCCACCTCGTCCCTGATCATACTGTCTTTCCTGAACTGGTTGCGCTACGATCCTTCCATCTTTAACAGTGGCTTGATTGTGTGGGTTAGATGCAGTTCTGAGGTTGTTGTTGGTTTGTGGGAGAGTATTCATGTTTTGACTAATGAGAAGAGCTAGTTGATTTATGAAGCTACCCACGTGAGCATCAGCATCAGCTTGTTTGTACATAGGATCAGGGATGAGTTTGTGATTACCATTACCCAAGGGTATGACTTGTGATGCTTTGGTTGTGATTCCAATGTTTGAGTAGAAAGCTGTAGAGTCATTAGACGAGCTTGTTTCTCCCTGGTTGGTTTTGAACTGATTGAGAATTAATTTTTCAAACATAGCATGTCTCTCATTCTGAAGGAGGAAGGCATAGAGTTGCTCATAGTTTGTATTCTTCAATCCTTTAGTGAGCTTCACAGCGGTAACAAACTTGTGCCATTCGGGATTCATGTTGTTCACAAATTTTGAGTTCAACTGAATGTTAGGCATAGTCATTCTGATGTTCCTCATGTCATTAACTAACTTATCAAATCTCACATAGTACTCATAGACATTCTCATCTGGTTTCATCTTGAAGTGCTTAAATTCGTCATAGAGTTGGGATTCTCTGTCTTCCATAGTTAATTCTGAACCAGAGAGAAGCATCTTAACATTATCCCAAACTGCCTTAGCATCTGTGTTATGATTGATCAGCTTGTAGATGTCTTTAGGAAGACCTTGAAGAACAATGTTTGAAGCCCTGATATCTGCATCAAATCTCTTTTTATCCTTATCATCAAGCTCATCATACATCTTAGGTCTGTCCATTCCGTAGACAGGAGTACCATCTGCATTAGTATCAAGTATGTCTCTAGTCGTCTCAACTCGATATGGTCCTTCATCAATGGATTTGAGAATGTTGACACCATTTTCCTTTCCAAGGCAATACAGTCTGATTCGTTGAGCCCAAGAATCATAGTCAGTTCTGTCAAGCATGGGTGGACGAGTATCTGAGCCAGCTGCTTGAACATTCTCGGCAACAGTGGAGATGACAGTAGGAACGTTGGTAGACATGTTAACAGATTATACGGGACTTTATAACTCTATGATTAAACCGGGAAATAGATTCTTTCACGGGATTTTACTAAATCAAGAGAAAACCGTAAACAATCACTCAAGTCGCTAGAAGATAATGCACTAAGTCGCTAGAAGATACTGCACTAAGTCGCTAGAAGATACTGCACTAAGTCGCTAGAAGATACTGCACTAAGTCGCTAGAAGATAATGCACTAAGTCGCTAAGCCGTAATTCGCTACACCACTAAGTCGCTAGAGTCCCAAGTCGCCAGACATATGCAAGTCACTAAGTAGTAACTCGCTAAGACTCAAGTCGCTAGCAGAATTTTGGCAGCAATTCGCTACACAAGTCGCTAAAGAGCAACTCGCTACAGACCAAGTCGCTACCACCAAGTCGCTACTCGTAGTGGAGAGTCCACTACTTGTACTTTAACTCGCTAGATCTAACTCGCTAGGTCTAAAGCTGTAACTCGCTACAATTTTGTGAAGCAAGTCGCTAAGAAGATAATCCTCCGTGAGCTAAGTCGCTAGCTTGAAAAACCATATAAACATCACTTTTCAATCCAAAAACAACCCAACCAAGATGATTCAAGCTTACCAAATGAAAACCTAAACACTTGTGATGATTCTAAACATAAAAGTACCAACAAAATTCAAACTTTAACACAAGAAATCAACCAAATGATGCAAAAACCACTAAACTTTTTCAAACTCAAAAACCACCTAAAAACCACTATAAATCCAAAGATGTGCAAGATATGATCTAACCTTGGCTCTTGATACCAATTGTAAGATATAACTTTTCACATACACATCAAACCATAACACAAAGTAGCATATAGATGGAATTCTAGAGAGAGAAAGTTAGAGGTTTAGGGAACTTAGTGAGAGAAAGTGAATTATATTATTATGAGCTCCAACTCTCTACCTTGGGAGGTAGAGAGTATTTATAGTCTTACATAAATCGCCACACATCAGGCTGTGGATCAGGCATACAGTGGGTAAAGACCCGTCCGTCCTCCACGGTGTTACTTAACTAAATACTACTTAACTTAAAAGAACTACGACTACGAGCTTTCTAACGATTACATATACTTGAGGTGACCGACTCTTTAATACCTGGAATTTCTAATTCCTAACATCTTTAAGCTCCTCTTCTGGGTTGCCCTGCACAAACATTTAGAGAGTTAGTTTCTTTTAGGAACCCAAGCCATTACTGACTTGTGTTCCTCTTGTGGAGTTACAAACTCAAATTCTTTGAGTATGTAATTCCCACTATTTTTTAAAACATGATCCAGAATTATCTTTTGATTTTTAGCATGTGGTGTAACGCCCCGACCCGCCAGGGGTAAAGGAATCACAAGTAATGGTGTCATATCAAAGCAAAACATAAATAACCAAAAGAAGTCTTAACATAAATGCGGAAATAAATCCAAATCAAATGACTTCAAATACATAGGTCCCAGCGGAAACGTAATAAACTTCAACATGATATCCGAAATAAATAAGTCTAAATGGCATCATAAGAAATCAAAGCTAAAATCTCTAAGGTAAGTCCACTCAAGCACTCATCCCAAAGCAACCCAGCTTCCAATGCTTAGATACCTGCCGCGGAAGAAAAGAAAAGTGCGGCTGAGCTTCAAAAGCCCAGTGAACAGATATGAAAGCAAAAGCGAATACTAAACGATACGAATATATAATAAAGTGAATGAGCAATAGCAAAAAATCATAATCATTTTCAAAGCATAAATCCTAATGTTCAAATTAATGTTTATAGTCAACTACCATGAGCCCAGAAACATATATCAGATCATATTCATATTCACATAAGGCAACATTTGTAGGGGAGACCTACCAGAGTTATGAAGGACGTGCATGCACGCAGCATCAATCATCAGATAACATATAACAAATAACAGATAACAGATCTAGGATGCATCCATACGCCCCTTCCTACATATTCACAAATATGCTTCACCATCCAGAGACGTGGCAGAACATCACTCTACTGCCCTAGAGTCATATCAGAGGTGCATCACTGATACGGACATGGAACCCCCATGACTAGTTAAATATTTGGCTCGGGTGTCAAACTATCTTAGGTCAAATCAGAATGTCATAACTGACACAGATCATATTTTATCAGAAAATCATTCATATTTCCAAAACCATAGTTTTCATATCAGATAGTTCAAAATCAGATGTTTCATAATTCAGAAATCAGAGTTCAGATAAGCAATAGCTCAAACCAATCAGAATGGGATTCATAGCAAAGGCTTAGGAAACCCTAATACGAAAGAAAACGTTAAAGAAGAAACCTCTACTGAAAAGGTCAGAATATCTGTACCTTATTCCAGCGCAAAAGATCAAAAAGCAGAAAGACGAAAGGCAAAGGATTACTCCCTCTTCTCAGAACCTATAGACATTAACGGTCGTCCATGGTATTTATGATTCCATAATCGTCAAAATGATCTTCTTACTTTAGGGTTTATTAAATGAAACTTAAGTATTTTATAATTAATGTTATAGGTTAGGGTTCGTTATGTCATTTATTAAAGTCTAGGGTTAAATGTAAAAATAGTTTATAAGTCATAACTCACACATGAAATAACAATTTACCATATTTAGCTCAAACCCTACTCCACTCTCATTTATGTCCTAGGGTTTTCTTATTCTTTAATATCTCATTAATATGCATTTACTTTACATGTTACGTTTATGATTTTATGTGACATACTAGTTACTTATTACTCGTATAACTTACACGTTTATATAACTACTAGTTCACTTGAGTTAATATAACGCACACAAAAGAGACATGGTTTACAAAGATTTAGGGTTTGATAATACTTTATTCGCTTTACATATTAAACTAGGGTTTATGTTTACGTGACCCTTACTCTTTTATTACACGTTCAAAACTCTTGTATACATGTTCGGTTCAACTAGGGTTTTCGGCTAGCAAGTTTTACGCAAGACCTAGTTCATCTAAACATGTTACATAATCAAGTTATAATGTTTTACACCCTATTCGAAAGTCATGCATGCCTCGGTCCAAACTCATGCATGCTTCGGCCTAGCTTAACTCGACACAACCATGACCCGATTCAATAGTACTTATCACGTTACATGTTCCTTATTAGTTACAAGTTTAATTGATTAGGGTTTGCCTTGTTTTTCGGTTTACACCTCTCGGCCACAAACAAAAGAGAACAAAACGCGACGAAACAAAATACAACTTGACATATACATGTAAGGTACGCTAAAAGAAGACGAGTAAACGTTATACCTTAACTTGTTGAAGCAAAAATTCGTCACCAAGGGTGTGTATGGGTCTCGGCCGAACAAGAAGAAAGAAAAAGGAGAGGCAAAGCAAACTAGGGTTTCACTTTTGACATTATGTGATGTATTTATAGTTTACATTTTTAGTTTAGGTTTAGGAGAGGGAATGGGTTTCGGTTTGGGTCCAACCGAGCTCAATAGGCTCACCCTCAATGGGCTTCGGCCCTTGGTCTCACGAACACAAAACAAACGCCCCTCTTGGGCTTCTCTTGGTCCTCGGTTTGGCGCAACACAAACAAAACAACGAGCCCGTCCAACAAATAAACGGCCCAACATTATTAGCAAAACGTTTAAGTCCTTGTCGTACCAAAGTCGTTCACGTAATTTTATTCGTTAAGTTTTATTTATTAGGTTTTAATTTCGATCATTTATTATAAACGTGTTTTACGTATTTTATTATTCTTGGTTCCAAGGGTATTTTAGTCTTTATATAGGTTTTAGATTTTTCGGGTTTTACAACTCTTCCCCTCTAAAAAAAAATTTTCGTCCCCGAAAATTGAAATGAAACGGAAACGAAAACGAGATGAGAACATACCGAACTATTCAAAGAAATGAGGATAACTAGCTCGCATCGACTCTTCGGTCTCCCAAGTAGCCTCACGCTCCGGGTGATTTTTCCAAAGAATCTTAACGAACGGAATGACTTTACTTCTCATGATTCTTTCTTGTCTTTCTAAAATAGCTTCCGGTTCTTCAGATAAAGACATATCGGATCGAATTTGATCAAATGGATACGAAACAACGTGTAATGGATGATAGTTGTATCCCCTTAGGAGAGATACATGGAACACATCGTGAACATGCGATAACTGAGGCGGAAGTGCTAAACGATACGAAACTTCTCCTATACGCTCCAAAATTTCAAACGGACCAATGAATCGAGGACTGAGCTTGCCCTTGATTCCAAAACGTTTCACACCTCTAAACGGCGAGACTTTCAAAAACACACGATCACCAACTCGAAACTCTAAATCATGACGATGCTTGTCGGCATAACTTTCTCACGAAGTACCTGATCATTGGGAACGCAAAGCCTATCTTCATACCATACAATTCCATCGTTATCAACCTTAAACTCTGTCTGCTTACCTTCTTCAACATTTTGAGCTACGGCCCACAGCTCGCCGTCATCTTTCTGAGCTTCCTTAATTTGCAGTATAAGGTTCGACTCCACCTTCATACTAGCCCAATATCCACCAAAACCTCGTACACACAACTCAACATCCAAACGTTCTAAATCACGAACGATCCTAGGCTCAATCTCAATACTTGAAAGCATGCCTGATTTCCGGCTAAGTGCGTCAGCAACTACATTAGCCTTACCAGGGTGGTACTGAATGTTAGTGTCATAATCCTTAAGAAGTTCCAACCATCTTCTTTGTCTCATGTTGAGTTCCTTTTGAGTGAAAATATACTTGAGACTCTTATGATCGGTGAAAATATCACACGTCTCTCCATACAAGTAATGTCTCCAGATCTTCAACGCAAACACCACAGCAGCTAACTCAAGGTCATGAGTTGGGTAATTCTCCTCATAAGGTTTCAGTTGCCTTGAAGCGTAAGCTATCACCTTACCATGTTGCATCAAGACACAGCCCAATCCTTTCTTAGATGCATCGCTATAGATTTGATATCCTCCAGAACCAGATGGAAGAGTCAAAATAGGAGCGGACACCATCCTCCGTTTCAATTCTTCAAAACTCTTTTCTCTTTCATCCGTCCACACGAACTTTTCACCTTTCCTCATCAATTGGGTTAAAGGCAAAGCTAAACGAGAGAAACCTTCAACAAAACGTCGATAGTATCCAGCAAGTCCTAGAAAACTCCTAACCTCAGTCACTGTCGTAGGTCTTGGCCATTTAGTGATAGCCTCAACCTTAGATGGATCCATGGTTATACCATCAGCTGATACAATATGACCAAGGAAAGCAACTTGTCTTAACCAAAATTCACACTTCGAGAATTTGGCATACAACTTCTTCTTCCTAAGAATCTCCAACACTATCCGGAGATGTTGCTCATGCTCCTCTTCAGACTTAGAGTAAACTAAAATGTCGTCGATGAAAACAATAACAAACTTGTCGAGGAACTCATGGAAAACACGATTCATCAGGTCCATAAACACAGCAGGCGCATTCGTCAAACCAAAAGGCATAACGAGAAACTCATAATGACCATATCTGGTACGAAACGTGGTCTTAGGAACATCTTGCTCCTTCACACGTAGTTGATGATAACCAGACCTCAGATCAATCTTAGAAAAGAACTTAGCTCCTTGCAGTTGATCAAACAAATCGTCTATGCGCGGCAAAGGATAACGGTTACGAATAGTAATACGGTTGAGTTCACGGTAGTCGATACATAAGCGCATACTTCCATCCTTCTTCTTCACAAACAAAACAGGTGCACCCCATGGAGAAACACTAGGTCGAATGAATCCATTATCTATCATCTCTTGCAGTTGTTCCTTCAACTCCTTCAGTTCTACAGGCGCCATACGATACGGAGCTTTCGAAATCGGTTTAGCACCAGGAATCAATTCAATGCTAAACTCAACTTCTCTAGCGGGAGGAACACCCGGAAGTTCATTGGGAAAAATGTCGGTGAATTCACAAACAACAGAAAGGTTTTCAATGTTAGGACTCTCCAAAGATGTGTCCCTAACAGATGCCAGAAAACCTTGACACCCATGAGCAATCATGGTCCGTGCCTTCATAGCAGAAATGAACTTAACAGATTTGAGTGGTTTAGAACCATAATAAACGAATTCAGGATGTTTTACGTCTCCAAAGATCACAGTTCTAGCATAGCAGTCGATGGAAGCTCTATGATAAGCCAACCAATCCATGCCTAGAATGATATCAAAGTCGACCATATCGAGAGGATACAGATGTGTAGGGCGAATACGATCATCAAAACGAAGAGGACACTTAACGTATTTATGATCAATGATCATGTGACTTTTCATAGGCGTAGATATCGATAAGTGATTCGTTAGTGGTTGTGGCTTCATATTAAGTTTCTTAGCACATGTGACAGATATAATGGAGTGTGTGGCACCGGTGTCAAATAAAACGAAGACCGAATAATCATCAATGAAAAGAGTGCCCGTAATGGTACCTGAAGTATGCTCCGCCTGATTCCGAGTAGTAGCATAAACACGTCCAGTAGTAGGTGGCGGCTTGGTGTAGTTTCCAGGAATCGCCGGGTTCCTCTTAGGGCAATCCTTGATCTTGTGAGTAGTGGAACCACAAGAGAAACATCCACCAGTGGCCTTGAAACACGGTCCCGGATGAGCCTTTCCACAAGTAGTACAGATAGGTGGGGGAGGCAAAACTTCAGCTGTCCTTTGCTGACCAGAAGATCCTGAAGCACGACCCTGATTCGATCCTCGAGCCGACTGATCTTTGTTGTAACGCTGGTTATTGTTACCTTGATTCTGACGATCATTTCCATTCTTACCAGCAGCTCTGCTATCCTGACCCCTCGCCTCAGGGCGCCTAGAGTCCACGTTCCTTCCCGACTGACCCCGCTGATCATAACCCTTATCCACTTGTCCCCTTGATTCATAACTCCTGCCAGTATTTCCCTTATACTCATTACTTTGAGTCCTACCTTGAATCCGATCACCATCGCGATTACGCTTGTTGTAACCTGAACCCTCATGAAAGATCTCAATGTTACGAGCTGCATCATTGCAGGCCGACACATCCTCATACTCAGTGTTAAGCAGTCGATCCAACACCCACTTCTTCAGTCCCCATTTGAAATGCTTAGCTTGGCGCCTACCATCTCCAGCAATCACTCCAACAAAGCTTACCAACCTCATAAACCTACTCATGTACTCATTGGAGTTCTCATGATCAAACTGGTAGATCGCCTGATAATCCCTCTCATACCTTTGCTGTTCCGCATCAGGGAAGTAACGGTTATAGAAGATAGTCCGAAACTCCGCCCAAGTACAAGTAACAGCGAAAGCATCTCCTCCTCGTGCTTGTTTCAATGCTTTCCACCAATTTAAAGCATCACCTTCCAACTTGAATGCAGCTAAACGAGTCTTAAACTCGTCTCCACAACCCAATACTTCAAACAGCTTCTCAACATGAGTGATCCAGTCCTCAGCTTCAGTGGGAGTAGCAGCAGTGCTAAAATAAAGAGGCTTGAGCTTACCGAAACGCTCGAGCCAAGCGTGAATGCCGGTGGGTTTATTTCCTCCACCACTACCCGAAGCACCATTCTGATTACGAATGTTGTTGATCACCTGCTCCATCATCTCAGGTGTAGTCAAACCAGGGAAAAGAGAGTTGAGAGCATTTGCAATCGCAGCATCCATGTTAACAGCATCATCGTCTCCATCCGCGCCACCAGTAGTACGAGTTCGAACCATCTAAACGATATTCAAACGATTAGCAAAATGAACAAAGGTGAGATACGAAATGGAAGTTCACAGAAGGAAACCTAAGTCTACCCAATCCTCACAGGTCAAATCCTAATTCCAAGGGATAACCTAAGGTTCTTATGTTCACAGGTCCTGACTACAAGTCGTAAACCTGGGCTCTGATACCATAAATTGTAACGCCCCGACCCGCCAAGGGTAAAGGAATCACAAGTAATGGTGTCATATCAAAGCAAAACATAAATAACCAAAAGAAGTCTTAACATAAATGCGGAAATAAATCCAAATCAAATGACTTCAAATACATAGGTCCC
Source organism: Chrysanthemum seticuspe (assembly GCA_019973895.1). Lineage (NCBI taxonomy): Eukaryota > Viridiplantae > Streptophyta > Magnoliopsida > Asterales > Asteraceae > Chrysanthemum > Chrysanthemum seticuspe. The sequence goes on along the minus strand of BPTQ01000004.1, from coordinate 278,952,230 downwards.
AGCGGAAACGTAATAAACTTCAACATGATATCCGAAATAAATAAATCTAAATGGCATCATAAGAAATCAAAGCTAAAATCTCTAAGGTAAGTCCACTCAAGCACTCATCCCAAAGCAACCCAGCTTCCAATGCTTAGATACCTGCCGCGGAAGAAAAGAAAAGTGCGGCTGAGCTTCAAAAGCCCAGTGAACAGATATGAAAGCAAAAGCGAATACTAAATGATACGAATATAAAATAAAGTGAATGAGCAATAGCAAAATATCATAATCATTTTCAAAGCATAAATCCTAATGTTCAAAATAATGTTTATAGTCAACTACCACGAGCCCAGAAACATATATCAGATCATATTCATATTCACATAAGGCAACATTTGTAGGGGAGACCTACCAGAGTTATGAAGGACGTGCATGCACGCAGCATCAATCATCAGATAACATATAACAAATAACAGATAACAGATCTAGGATGCATCCATACGCCCCTTCCTACATATTCACAAATATGCTTCACCATCCAGAGACGTGGCAGAACATCACTCTACTGCCCTAGAGTCATATCAGAGGTGCATCACTGATACGGACATGGAACCCCCATGACTAGTTAAATATTTGGCTCGGGTGTCAAACTATCTTAGGTCAAATCAGAATGTCATAACTGACACAGATCATATTTTATTAGAAAATCATTCATATTTCCAAAACCATAGTTTTCATATCAGATAGTTCAAAATTAGATGTTTCATAATTCAGAAATCAGAGTTCAGATAACCAATAGCTCAAACCAATCAGAATGGGATTCATAGTAAAGGCTTAGGAAACCCTAATACGAAAGAAAACGTTAAAGAAGAAACCTCTACTGAAAAGGTCAGAATATCTGTACCTTATTCCAGCGCAAAAGATCAAAAAGCAGAAAGACGAAAGGCAAAGGATTACTCCCTCTTCTCAGAACCTATAGACATTAACGGTCGTCCATGGTATTTATGATTCCATAATCGTCAAAATGATCTTCTTACTTTAGGGTTTATTAAATGAAACTTAAGTATTTTATAATTAATGTTATAGGTTAGGGTTCGTTATGTCATTTATTAAAGTCTAGGGTTAAATGTAAAAATAGTTTATAAGTCATAACTCACACATGAAATAACAATTTACCATATTTAGCTCAAACCCTACTCGACTCTCATTTATGTCCTAGGGTTTTCTTATTCTTTAATATCTCATTAATATGCATTTACTTTACATGTTACGTTTATGATTTTATGTGACATACTAGTTACTTATTACTCGTATAACTTACACGTTTATATAACTACTAGTTCACTTGAGTTAATATAACGCACACAAAAGAGACATGGTTTACAAACATTTAGGGTTTGATAATACTTTATTCGCTTTACATATTAAACTAGGGTTTATGTTTACGTGACCCTTACTCTTTTATTACACGTTCAAAACTCTTGTATACATGTTCGGTTCAACTAGGGTTTTCGGCTAGCAAGTTTTACGCAAGACCTAGTTCATCTAAACATGTTACATAATCAAGTTATAATGTTTTACACCCTATTCGAAAGTCATGCATGCCTCGGTCCAAACTCATGCATGCTTCGGCCTAGCTTAACTCGACACAACCATGACCCGATTCAATAGTACTTATCACGTTACATGTTCCTTATTAGTTACAAGTTTAATTGATTAGGGTTTGCCTTGTTTTTCGGTTTACACCTCTCGGCCACAAACAAAAGAGAACAAAACGCGACGAAACAAAATACAACTTGACATATACATGTAAGGTACGCTAAAAGAAGACGAGTAAACGTTATACCTTAACTTGTTGAAGCAAAAATTCGTCACCAAGGGTGTGTATGGGTCTCGGCCGAACAAGAAGAAAGAAAAAGGAGAGGCAAAGCAAACTAGGGTTTCACTTTTGACATTATGTGATGTATTTATAGTTTACATTTTTAGTTTAGGTTTAGGAGGGGGAATGGGTTTCGGTTTGGGTCCAACCGAGCTCAATAGGCTCACCCTCAATGGGCTTCGGCCCTTGGTCTCACGAACACAAAACAAACGCCCCTCTTGGGCTTCTCTTGGTCCTCGGTTTGGCGCAACACAAACAAAACAACGAGCCCATCCAACAAATAAACGGCCCAACATTATTAGCAAAACGTTTAAGTCCTTGTCGTACCAAAGTCGTTCACGTAATTTTATTCGTTAAGTTTTATTTATTAGGTTTTAATTTCGATCATTTATTATAAACGTGTTTTACGTATTTTATTATTCTTGGTTCCAAGGGTATTTTAGTCTTTATATAGGTTTTAGATTTTTCGGGTTTTACATGTGGATTTTCAAAACTTTCTGGATTTTCAACAGAACTCTCTTTTGCAAATTCATTCTCTTTTTCTTGTATCACAAAAACATCTGATTCACTTTTTGTTGAAAGTACTGTTTGTCCCTCAGCAGTACTTTCTCTCTTAACCCATTCGGATATAACACTTGGTTACTATGATCTAGATCCCCTATGTGAATTATAATACCTTCTAGGTTGATAGTAATGAGATCTCCTAAAATACCTGTTCCAAGAAGTGTTAGCAGTACCTTGTTTTGATGGGGCAGTACTTTGGGAAGGTACTACTTGTGAAGGTACTAGTGGTTTAGAAAAAGGTCTTCTCTAGTGAGGGTACCTATGGTCTGGTGAGAAATTACTGTGATTGACCCTATTTGAATTATTCCAGACTGGTTTGTGCTCTCTAGGTTGCTGGTTGGCAGACCTGTTCTTTGGAAATTTTCTAAGGTATTCTGAGTGATGTTCACAATCCTTGATTAAATGAGTAGGACTAAAACACACAAAACACAGTTTTTGACCCATACTCCCAAAGTGACATCTTCTATGTCTATGACCAAAACTATTTTGCCTTCTAGGTGAATGATTGAACCTGTTTTGACCAAAGTTATCCCAAAAAGGTTTAGCAGTACTATTTTGAAAAGGTTTTCCTGAAGGTACTGCTTGTGGAGCAGTACTTTGAGTTGAAGGTACTGCTTGACTTTGAACATTGTTTTCAACAGTTTCTTTTGGGGTTTCAGACCTAGATTCACCTTTAAGTTTCTTCCTAAAGTCTAGACTGTCTACTCCAAAACGAGAAACATCAGGTCTTATGGGTTGATGACTACCAGTGGGATGTGGGACAGCATGATAACCCTTGTCTTTCTTATATTCTGGAGGTGGTTCACAAATTGAATCCTCATTACTAGATGTGTCTACATAATTAATGAGTTCATCATCACTAGTGGTTATATCCTCTAGGTCATCACCAGATTGATTCTCTTCTATGTTATCAAAGTCCATACCAAAACCTAAGCCAGTTCTAATGTAAGCTCTTCTCTGTTTTTGAACATAAGTAACATGTGACAGACCAGATTCTTTCCAGGCATCAAACTTTGCTAACAAATCATCTCTTTCCTTAGTCAATTTCTCAATTTCAGCAATTTTACAATTTAGTTTCCATTCACTTAGTTTTAACTGGTAATCCTGGTGTTCATACTTTTCAGCCCAAGCCATTTCATTATTTTCATGTGTTAATATTTTGGCTTCCATTGATTCTAAGGTTATTTGATAACCAGCTACCTCAGACCTAGCTCTAACACAATTATCTCTTTCAATCACATAACTGCCAAGTAATTTTTGATAAAAATCATAACAATTTGAGCATACCATAGAGATAGGGGATGAACTTGGTGAAGTAGCTACCATTGCAAGTAGAATAGGATCATCTTCACTCTCCATGCTCCAATCAAATCCTCCAAAACCATCTCCGGATTCCAAAGCAGCATGATCAGATTCCTCATCAAAGGCAGTGCTCCAGTCCAATTCTTCTACTGAATCTTCAACTGCTTCTTCCACTGCTACCATACAGTAGGTCACTGGTTCATCATCAAACTCTTCACTCCAGTCAACCTCTGATAAATTCTCTTGAGCAACCAAAGCCTTTGTTTCAGTAATAGGGATTTCTTTTAGCTCCAGCTTTGGTTTCTAAGTCATCCTGTTTGCTTGATATTTAGCAAACTTGCACTCTCTTGCAAAGTGTCTAGTCTTTTGACAATTGAAGCATTCAATTTTAGATTTGTCAAAAGTGATTCCCTGTTTTGGTTTGAAGTCAATGTTCTTTCCTGTTTTCTTCATGTACTTCTTGTTCCTTGCAGTGATCAATGCAACTTGGCACCTGATATCAATTTCTTCTAAAGCATCCTCGTCAATCTGGGAGAGATCTTCTTCATAAATTACAGGTAAAGTAGCTTGCTGTGCAAAGAAAGAGCATACAACTTCATCTGAGTGCATGGTAGTAGTTGGTGGGGCTTGCTGAGCATAGGTGGGGGCAGTAAAGGAAACAGTACTTTGAGCCACAGTACTTTGAGTAGGAGAAGCAGTACTTTTGGTGGAAGTACTGCCCCTCTTTTCAGATGATAGAAAAGCAATACTGTGAGATTTGGAATTGGTTTGACCATTCATCTCATGCTCATACACCTTCAGATGGTTGTAGAGATCATCAAAGTCCATGACATCCAAACCAGGTTTTCCTCTGATCATAGTAGCAATCACATGCCATGTGGATGGCAAACTCCTTAAGAACTTGAGATTAACATCTTCAACCAAAACTTGTGCTTTGTATAGCTCCAACATGCTGAGAAGGTACTGAAATCTGTCATAAGCAGCATTAAGGTTTTCTCTTTCTCCAACAGTGAATGTTTCAAACTGCTGCTTCAATAGATTTCTGTGCATCTTTTTGGAAGCAGCATTACCTCCAAACCTTGTTTTGAGAGCAGCCCAGAGTTGCTTAGCATCTTTAGCATCATGAAACTTGAGAAGATGACCATCTGGAATGGCAGACAAGAGAATGTTGAGTGCCTTCTCTTGATTCCTTAATGTGGCTGCTGGTAAGACTGCTGTGACAACTCGCAATTTCAGGTCATTTCTCGAAACAATTCATGCTTCACAATTTCAACATTTATCGTAAACTAGGTTTACGTGTTCCAAATTCGCGTAACCTTAAGGGTTTAGCGGCGAATTCATGATCATATCATCACGAACATTTCTTATGGACTAAGTCTAGTCTACATTTCATTAGCATCATTTGCATCATATTAGTTCATTCATTACATTTCATTTCACATTTAACGCGTGAATTTTATATTAAATAAACGTTATCGCGTGAGTTATTATTTTGAGCATTTAATCCGTTACTTTCAAAAATGATCCCGACATATTTTTATACTTACATTAGTTTATAAAAACTATATTTTGAGTTTTCCTAGTGTTCTAAATTTATTTTGTATACAAATCGTTAAAGTTATATTATTACGACGTTTTTCTTAAAAATTACTCGATAATTATTTTATCACTCAAATATTACAAGGAATGTATTTTTACAATTTTTATGATCTTAATATAATTTACTTTGGTCCATTAAAATTTATTTTAACTAAAACTACTATAGTTTCACAAATGTATACAAGTTACCATTTATCTCAAATACACTTACATTTTGACTTACACATTTTATACATATGCATTAAAAAAAATATATATATTATCTTGGGAAAACATATCCCCTAAAAACCGGTCAAGGGGGAGGGATACCTCATAAATGTTTTGGTAAGAATTTCTTACATATCTTGATTTGTACACAAAGTTACTTCATTCACTCTTCAATCATTCACCTCAATTTTCAAGTTAGCAAAAAGTCTTTCTTTCTCTTGGTTCTTCCTCCAACCGGTTCTTCAAGTGTTAACAAGAGAATCATCAAAATTTTGCAAGATCAAGTTAATAAACAATCTAGATAACACTCTCATTAAGGTTTTGAAATAAAAACCTAGGGTGTTTAGGTTAAACCTTTGTTCTTTGCACCTCATCATAGTTTACTTGTAAGCATATCACTTCATTTTACATCTTTCATCTTTATTTCATATTTACTTCTTCATATTTTGTGCAAACATGCAAGACTTGTGTTCATTTATACCATTTTTACCTTGATTTTAGAGTTTTATATATATAAGGTCATCCTATAATTATCCCCTTGGTATATGTTGGTCTTGATGATGTTTAGGAACCCATGACACCCTAAGAAGGTGTATGGTAGGATTAGATTAGCTTTGGAGTTGATTTGAAGGGATTGGAATAGGTTTAGTACGAGAAAAACTATTTTCGATAAGTATAAAAAGTGTTCTGTCCTTGTTTTATTTTTCTGGAAAATCCGACAGTAGGCACGAAATTTTGGCCTTGATATTTAGAAAATATACTTTAAAACGAATCCGTGGCCGCTTGAACGGATTAAAACGGAGTTATAACGAAGAAGTTATGAATTTTTCAAGTTTGACGACGAAATATATATTTTTCTGAAATTTCAGCAAAGTGTTTTTGGTTTGTACGAGTCAAAAACGAGCCTTAAGCTTCATAAATTATTTCGACTTATCAAAAATATATTAGTATACTTTGATACGAAGCTAAGGACGTATAATACGTAGAAAACGGATTTGAAACGACTAAGATATACACGTTTTCATAAAATTGCCGTAACTATTATTTTTAGAAAAACTATATTACTTTTACGAGACAAGTGTTACGGTAACTAAAACGACCATGTTGAAGGCTGTTTTTAACTATGATGTAGAACTTTTTGTAACGAAATGTCTTCTAATAAAATTAAGATCACCAAGCATATTTTCTAAAACGACCAACCGTTTGTATAGCGGAGTTGTAGTAAATTAATTACGATTGCTTAAACTTGGCCGAAACTCACTTTTTGAACCACAATTCGACAAAATCACCATCTTTAACCCTTATTATCTTTATGTTCGAGACCTTTTTGACGAAAACTCATGAACTGAAACTTCTAGATTTTGATACAAACTTTTCAAAACCGTCGAGTTCGTTTTCTAACGTGCGACGTACACCATTTTACGACTAGATTTTCAAAGCCATTTTTGTCACTTTTATGAAATTTCCGACGACATTATTTTACGACGAAAAGTTAAAATTTCACAATAAATCATTACGAAACTATTGTAGGATGACATTTTGACGTAAATACTTGTAAAGTGATTTATGAATGGTCAAGACGTCAAAAGAGTATTTTTCGACGAAAAGTATTATTTTCAAAACTCGCAAATGGTATAAATAACATACGAAATGCATGCATCACATAACATTATAACTCATTACATATCATATCATTCGTAATAGGTCCAGATTAAAGTTTCCCGCTATACCTCAGTGTACTCACTCTTGTCATTACACCAGTTTACCAAGTGAGTTTTCATAGCCCCATTTTCAATTGTTTGTACTATTTTGGGGGAGATACATGCTCATTTATTTTTCATAAGTACTTTAGATTTTTAAGGCTAAACTCTATCATGATCACCATTGTTTCTAAATCATGTTATACAATATCAATTGTTCTTGTTTGCGTGCTATAGTTCTACGTCGTATAACGTTCTAAATCAGTTGACTACTGATACATCGTCGTATAAGGTTCTATATCAGTTGACTACTGATACATCGTCGTATAAAGTTCTATATCAGTTGACTACTGATTCTACGTCGTATAACGTTCTAAATCAGTTGACTACTGATACATTAAGTCTAGTTTTATTGATTAAGTGCTATCGTTCTACGTCGAGTTAGGTACTATTGTGAATTCATTTGACATCATGTGTTTGAACATAAACTATACACATTTTGGCAGTGGGTTGTGAATACACAGGTTGCAAGTTTTGTATGGGCGGAACTTGGAACTGGGTGGATTTACAATGCCTTTGCTGCATAAACGATTTTGGAAGGCTTTACATTTCAAAACAAACTCTATGAACTCACTCAACCTTTGTGTTGACACTTTTAGCATGTTTTTATCTCAGGTATCTAAGGTATTCACTTCATGGCATGCATTTGGACACATCATGGAGTCACGATGACGACGCGTCTCAATTGGGTTTTACGTACTTTAAAACATCGTTTGAATTGTAACAAACTTATTTCCGCACAAGATGATTTTCATTTGGGACCTATACTTTGTAACTCTGATTATTTTATTAAATCAAACGATGTATTTTCCAAACGACACTTTAGGTCGTTCAATATAACTGTGATTGTGATGCTATGACAGTCAATCCCCAGGAATTCCATTCCGCTACAAAACAGGTAATTTGGGGGTGTGACAGATTGGCATCAGAGCTTCGGTTATAGAGAACTAGGTTGCATCATTGACCCTAGACTATAACTACATTATCATAGCATCTCATCATTTCATCTTACATGTTCACTTTACATGCGGTTCATACGTACATTTTTCGAGTTATTTACTTTCATTTCATATCGATTGTCACATGGATGCCTTTAAATGCCCATTCCATTATTCTTTCTTCATACTCCAATGTCGAGAATTCCTTGTCATTCCCTATCACAATTTTAATATCAGTTGACTCATCACCGATAACGTCGAATGCCGAGATAAACCTTTAAGTACGGCAAAGTCACTCTCACTCCTTTGTTTCACCACTAACATGTCGAGTTACACGTTATTCACACACTTAGTCACTAAACCATCATACATTTGAAACACTTACGACATCTTATAACCTATTCCTTAGGAAACCGTCGATCATTTTGAAAAATAACCTCAAACTTATCATTCTTATCACATTTCTTTGGAGCGTTTATCACTAACATCGGACTTTGCTACATCTCACCTTTCCTTTTATTTTGAAGAAGATATGGCGCCGAAGAAAGCTGCACCCGAATTGACACTAGCGGCTATTCAAAAGTTGGTAAGGGATAGCGTAGCCAATGCTCTAAGGATTGAAAGGGAAACGGTGGCTGCTGCTGCTGAAGCCGCTAGGCTTGCTGCTGCTGCAGGAAATACAGGAGGGTCCGGAGTTAAAATCTGTTCGTATAAGGATTTCAAAAGTGGAGATCCCACTAAGTTTAGAGGTACCGAAGGAGCCACTGCCATGGTTAGATGGTTCGAAAAATTGGAGTCCGTGTTTTTGTTATGTAATTGCCCGGATGATAGCAAGGTCAAGTTTGCTACGAGTACACTACTTGATGGGGCGTTGTCATGGTGGAACTCGTATGCTCAGCCGATGGGAATGGAGAATGCTTTCAAGCTCACTTGGGAGCAATTCAAAGGTTTGGTAACAAAGAAGTTTTGTCCGCGTACGGAGGTAAAGAAGTTAGAGACCGAATTCTATGAGTTCGTAACTATTGGGTATGATACTGATACTTACATTCGAAGGTTTCAAGAATTGGCCGTGTTATGCCCATCTATGGTTTCGGATAATGAGAAGCTACTGGAAGCTTTCATTGAAGGACTTCCCGAGATTATTCAAGGCGATGTGACTTCTTCTGACCCACAAACGATTGAGGAAGCTATTCGATTGTCTCAAAAGCTAATGGCACAAGTAGTAAAGAGGGGCAACATCACCAACACCAACCGTAACAACAATACCAACAACCACACCAACTACAACAATAACCAAAACAACAACAACAACGACGATAACCAAATCAACAACAACAAAAGAAAATGGAAAAATGACCAAGGAGGTTATAACAACAACAACCAAAACCGTAACACTAACCATCATCAACAACAGAATAGAAGACAAGAAGTCGCCAGGGTCTATGTTGCTGCACCAACAAAGGGAAGAGCTTATGCAGGAAACTTACCGCGATGCCACCAATGCACGCTACATCATAATGGTCCATGTGGTATATGCTTTAGCTGTCACAAAGTAGGACACCTTGCTAAGGACTGTAAGGGCAAGGCCATAGTCACGTGCTTCGGATGTGGGGAACAAGGACACTATCGGAACCAATGTCCTCAAAACCAAGGTCAACCAGTTGAAGTTGCTCATGGGAATGCATACATGTTAGGAGGAGGAGAAGCTCGTCATGGTCACAACAACGCGGAAGACTGAAGAAGTTTGGAAACTAACAGTCTTAATTTTTCTTTATGTACTATGTCGTACTAAGTTTATGTCTTTCATCGTATCCTAATCTTATGACTTAAGATGTACTACTTTTGCTAAACCACTCGTTGTGAAATATTCTCATCCATCGTACTTATTTTCTTTCCGATTTGTTATTACTTACGAGAATTTTACTCCCTTTTACTTTAACTACCATTTTAACGACACGGTTTAAATCTTTGTAAACATCGAGAGTTATAACAACTAAACCGAACGTCACATCATCGTTCCTTAATTATACATAGCCTAGCTAACTATGTCTAATTCTGGAGGGATCATGTTATGTTGGGAGCAGTTATTTATAAATCTTAGTGCAAGCAAAATATTCACATGTTCCAATTCAAAGTGTTACTTATAAGAGATTCATCCGATATTCTCTCTACTATGATGTTATATACACTCTCAATCATCGACAACCGTAACGACACTTCTCCATGTTTTCTTTCCTCGATATTCATCACAAACTCAAAAATTCGATAGACTAACACGAACTGAATTCAGGGACTGAATTCCTTTTTGGATGGGCGAATGTGACAACTCGCAATTTCAGGTCATTTCTCGAAACAATTCATGCTTCACAATTTCAACATTTATCGTAAACTAGGTTTACGTGTTCCAAATTCGCGTAACCTTAAGGGTTTAGCGGCGAATTCATGATCATATCATCACGAACATTTCTTATGGACTAAGTCTAGTCTACATTTCATTAGCATCATTTGCATCATATTAGTTCATTCATTACATTTCATTTCACATTTAACGCGTGAATTTTATATTAAATAAACGTTATCGCGTGAGTTATTATTTTGAGCATTTAATCCGTTACTTTCAAAAATGATCCCGACATATTTTTATACTTACATTAGTTTATAAAAACTATATTTTGAGTTTTCCTAGTGTTCTAAATTTATTTTGTATACAAATCGTTAAAGTTATATTATTACGACGTTTTTCTTAAAAATTACTCGATAATTATTTTATCACTCAAATATTACAAGGAATGTATTTTTACAATTTTTATGATCTTAATATAATTTACTTTGGTCCATTAAAATTTATTTTAACTAAAACTGCTATAGTTTCACAAATGTATACAAGTTACCATTTATCTCAAATACACTTACATTTTGACTTACACATTTTATACATATGCATTAAAAAAATATATATATATATATATATTTTGGGAAAACATATCCCCTAAAAACCGGTCAAGGGGGAGGGATACCTCATAAATGTTTTGGTAAGAATTTCTTACATATCTTGATTTGTACACAAAGTTACTTCATTCACTCTTCAATCATTCACCTCAATTTTCAAGTTAGCAAAAAGTCTTTCTTTCTCTTGGTTCTTCCTCCAACCGGTTCTTCAAGTGTTAACAAGAGAATCATCAAAATTTTGCAAGATCAAGTTAATAAACAATCTAGATAACACTCTCATTAAGGTTTTGAAATAAAAACCTAGGGTGTTTAGGTTAAACCTTTGTTCTTTGCACCTCATCATAGTTTACTTGTAAGCATATCACTTCATTTTACATCTTTCATCTTTATTTCATATTTACTTCTTCATATTTTGTGCAAACATGCAAGACTTGTGTTCATTTATACCATTTTTACCTTGATTTTAGAGTTTTATATAAGGTCATCCTATAATTATCCCCTTGGTATATGTTGGTCTTGATGATGTTTAGGAACCCATGACACCCTAAGAAGGTGTATGGTAGGATTAGATTAGCTTTGGAGTTGATTTGAAGGGATTGGAATAGGTTTAGTACGAGAAAAACTATTTTCGATAAGTATAAAAAGTGTTCTGTCCTTGTTTTATTTTTCTGGAAAATCCGACAGTAGGCACGAAATTTTGGCCTTGATATTTAGAAAATATACTTTAAAACGAATCCGTGGCCGCTTGAACGGATTAAAACGGAGTTATAACGAAGAAGTTATGAATTTTTCAAGTTTGACGACGAAATATATATTTTTCTGAAATTTCAGCAAAGTGTTTTTGGTTTGTACGAGTCAAAAACGAGCCTTAAGCTTCATAAATTATTTCGACTTATCAAAAATATATTAGTATACTTTGATACGAAGCTAAGGACGTATAATACGTAGAAAACGGATTTGAAACGACTAAGATATACACGTTTTCATAAAATTGCCGTAACTATTATTTTTAGAAAAACTATATTACTTTTACGAGACAAGTGTTACGGTAACTAAAACGACCATGTTGAAGGCTGTTTTTAACTATGATGTAGAACTTTTTGTAACGAAATGTCTTCTAATAAAATTAAGATCACCAAGCATATTTTCTAAAACGACCAACCGTTTGTATAGCGGAGTTGTAGTAAATTAATTACGATTGCTTAAACTTGGCCGAAACTCACTTTTTGAACCACAATTCGACAAAATCACCATCTTTAACCCTTATTATCTTTATGTTCGAGACCTTTTTGACGAAAACTCATGAACTGAAACTTCTAGATTTTGATACAAACTTTTCAAAACCGTCGAGTTCGTTTTCTAACGTGCGACGTACACCATTTTACGACTAGATTTTCAAAGCCATTTTTGTCACTTTTATGAAATTTCCGACGACATTATTTTACGACGAAAAGTTAAAATTTCACAATAAATCATTACGAAACTATTGTAGGATGACATTTTGACGTAAATACTTGTAAAGTGATTTATGAATGGTCAAGACGTCAAAAGAGTATTTTTCGACGAAAAGTATTATTTTCAAAACTCGCAAATGGTATAAATAACATACGAAATGCATGCATCACATAACATTATAACTCATTACATATCATATCATTCGTAATAGGTCCAGATTAAAGTTTCCCGCTATACCTCAGTGTACTCACTCTTGTCATTACACCAGTTTACCAAGTGAGTTTTCATAGCCCCATTTTCAATTGTTTGTACTATTTTGGGGGAGATACATGCTCATTTATTTTTCATAAGTACTTTAGATTTTTAAGGCTAAACTCTATCATGATCACCATTGTTTCTAAATCATGTTATACAATATCAATTGTTCTTGTTTGCGTGCTATAGTTCTACGTCGTATAACGTTCTAAATCAGTTGACTACTGATACATCGTCGTATAAGGTTCTATATCAGTTGACTACTGATACATCGTCGTATAAAGTTCTATATCAGTTGACTACTGATTCTACGTCGTATAACGTTCTAAATCAGTTGACTACTGATACATTAAGTCTAGTTTTATTGATTAAGTGCTATCGTTCTACGTCGAGTTAGGTACTATTGTGAATTCATTTGACATCATGTGTTTGAACATAAACTATACACATTTTGGCAGTGGGTTGTGAATACACAGGTTGCAAGTTTTGTATGGGCGGAACTTGGAACTGGGTGGATTTACAATGCCTTTGCTGCATAAACGATTTTGGAAGGCTTTACATTTCAAAACAAACTCTATGAACTCACTCAACCTTTGTGTTGACACTTTTAGCATGTTTTTATCTCAGGTATCTAAGGTATTCACTTCATGGCATGCATTTGGACACATCATGGAGTCGCGATGACGACGCGTCTCAATTGGGTTTTACGTACTTTAAAACATCGTTTGAATTGTAACAAACTTATTTCCGCACAAGATGATTTTCATTTGGGACCTATACTTTGTAACTCTGATTATTTTATTAAATCAAACGATGTATTTTCCAAACGACACTTTAGGTCATTCAATATAACTGTGATTGTGATGCTATGACAGTCAATCCCCAGGAATTCCATTCCGCTACAAAACAGGTAATTTGGGGGTGTGACAACTGCCTTAGGTGCTTTGGGTTGTCCAGGAACATCAATAGTTTCTGGAACTTCTTCATTACCATTGACAATTATATTCCACAGTGGTTGATCTGTGATTTCAATATACTGCCTCATCTTCATGCTCCATAGATCGTCTTCGCCCTTCTTGATGACAGGAATCCTCATTGAGGTGATGGAAGGTGGTGGAACAGAATCAGTCGACATCTTTTGGTTTTAGGGTTTCTTCTTAGTCAGAGTTTCCACACAATCTCTGATACCACTTGTTGGATCGATGTACTCTAACCAAACTAACTTAAATAGATTGTTAAGGTTTAATAACCTCGGATAAATCCTAAGTTATTAACAATGAAACACTTAGCAAACTCGATTAAGTATGCGAAATTTACTTAACAGAGCTAAGAAGAATAACTTTAACTTTTAACGATTTTATTAATAACTCTAACTCTGCTTATTATGCAGACTCTTTAACAACTCTAATAATATCGAACTTCTCAAAAACTCTAATAATGTCATGTACATCTAATATCAATCTAGGGGTCCTTTTATAGGCTCAAGGATAACCCTAAACGATTTACAATTCTTATCCTTGTACGTCAAGTAAACAATACTTAGAAAGTTCTAGATAAACATTACTTTCTATCATTAAACTAATACAACCGACTTTAATCTTTGCAGTACTTTGATGAATAAGCAGTACTTTGACTTTAACTTAGGAGTACTTTGACTTCTTGCATTACTTTGTCTTTCTGTAGTACTTTGTTAATCTTCAACACTTTAACTCTTCAGTATCCCAACACAAGGGGACGGCGTCAGGTGTTATCTGTGACACCATCGCATCACTTTTGTGACGACTCAGTAGCCAAATTGCTTATTTACAAGTGACGGTGTCAGGCTTTAAAAGAGTAGGTCGTCGCAACTCCGACGGCCTAGATTTGATCCAGACGGCGTCAGAGACTGAAGGGGACGGCGTCACAAGCATAAGCTGACGCCGTCGCAAGACTAACGTGGCCAAGACAAAACCCTAATGACGGCTACCCGACGGCGTCACAAATCATAAAGTGACGCCGTCGCGATTGTAATCTTATATATAGAATCTGAATTTTTTAGTTTTCAGTGTGTAGTCTTTTGGAGTAAAAACCTAAACCGAACCAAGGTTGTCTTGTACAGTATTTTAGGGTTCCAAACCCTATCTTACATCAAGATAAGTGTTTTACTTCATTAATTCAATTATGTCTTCAATTACTTGTATGTATGCTTGCATGTTCTCCATGTCCGGCTAATTTACTTGTGTGTTTGCTTAGGGAATATGAAACTTAACTATTGAATATTGATTGGTTGTCTCTTATCTTAATTGTTAAAGATCTAGTAATGGGATAGGTCATTCGTTGTGTAGTTAATGCTTGATTAATCTTTGTGAACCTTAGACTATAACACCTAGAGTAGTTGTAGGCTAAACCATCCAAAGAGTACCTTAGAGTTAGAGTTTATAATTCCTAGAGATTTTGTAGACGAGACCCTTTGGTAGTTTCAAAGAGTTAGGGAAAAACACATACCCTACGACTTTAGACACACAACGCGATTAAGAATAAGGACATGACAATTCAACCATCAATATGAGATAATTAAGGCGTCTTTAAACCATCATACGAGCACACAATAATTAGATATAGACTACATACAACTTAGATTAGATAATTAGATAAGTAGAGTAATCGGTAGAAATACCAACCCCCAAATCCAAACCCCGAGATTCGTACCTTTCCTTTTCTTAAAAATAAAAAAAGATAAAAAAATAATCTTCCTCAACCCCAACCTTAGCATAGTAACTTCTCACTAACATTCCTATTCCCCTAGAGAACGATATCAATACCCGTGGCTTACCCTAATACTACACTACAATGATTAGATTCACTTCCTAGGGTGTTATAAAACTTGCTCGAAGAAAAGGAAGTTCCTTTGACCCCGAACGACGCGTGTAGCGTTATCAGGTTCATACCCATATGCTTTACACATAACAATTTATGTGGTGAGTTTAGCTAAGCCAAAATGGTTGAACCTAGATATGTATAGTTCATAATATTGCAACAGCTATAAAAACAGTGGGTGGAGTGGTATCCTTAGGTTAGCTGTTGTAAAAGCATGAATATACAGGCCAACATACCGCTTGGGTGGATCATAAATACCTTCGTGTTTGGTGGGTAACATCACCTTAAACTCTTTGGGTATAGGATAATCTATGAGGAAAGCGTGTAGCTCTTCCTTAGACAAAGTATATGTTTGTTGCCTAATTATGAATTTTTTGTTGCCACCCACATAGGAAATACGCAAAAAAGTCAAGAAAACAAAATATCAGAGGATGGAATACGTTAACTTATAATCGGACAGATGAACGGAAGCACAATGTTGTGTGTGTGTAAATTTTAGGAGAAAGGTAAAAGTGATTTAGGGTTTACAGTACAAAATTTTTTATACCCTTTTTCACTTTGTATCTCAGCCATACACGTGTCATTGGATCGCCACTTATCCGGACTTCAAACTTCTTTCAAAATTTGAAAAGATGTTTTGCAATTCCCGAGATATGGGTATTTTGGTTATAAGTACATGCATTAAATGCGCGCTTAGCATAAACGCAGCTAACACCTTTGGTACAAATTTGTAACAAATGGGGTTTCGAGTGTGCTTTTTTGAGTCTTAAGCAATATACCCTCATTTGTATATATCACTTTCGATTAGGGGGGGGCTTGATGACGTACCCTTCGATCAGGTCGAAGGACTCCCCTATGACCTTAGTCGAACCTTCATTTCGAAGGACTAAGTCAATCTTCTGAAGTCATCGTTGGCGTAAAACCATTCATCATTAATATGGTTACTAGTAGGGAACTCGCCAATCGATGGCCTAAGCCCTTCAGGGTATGACCTTGAGGACACTAAAATGAAGAAAACAAAGAATTGGTCCAACCCACTTCCTCTCTTTCTCCTTAGATTTCCCGCCAAGACAGAGAGATTAGAGATTAAGCCTTAGCGGTTACCACAAATCATGGGATGTTACCCTGATCTCCGAAACATGTGCAACCACTCTTCAAGCCTATTTTATTCCCTATAAAAAGTTTAGATGAGTCATTGCTGATTTTATGTTCACTTAACATTACATTTCACACTTTAAACATACCTACATCCTATAACATATACTTATTCGCACGCCGGAGGTGGTTTGCAGGGTCCAACCCCTGCGCAATTACTTAACGAAGTATTTCTTATTTCTTATTGCAGATTGGCTACAAGCTTGGCACAAGCACAACACCCTTATACCCTTCAATCACCATCACAAGGACTAGTCATATGATTTATTGTACAATCACTTACCAACAAGAAAGTCCTCTAGAACTACTAATATACCTTATAAACTAAAGGATTTTGTTTTTACTCATGTTTCAAAAGCAAATCAAGTGTCTAAAATACCTCTTATGCCTGATTTTCAAGACTCTGTAAAGGCTCCCTTGGCTCATAAAGACCTTGTAAATTTCAAAGAAGCCATAATGGATCAAGTATGGTGTCATGCTATGGACTCTGAACTGCATGCCTTAGATGAAAATGGTACTTGGGAAGTGAATCAATTTCCAGAAGGGAAAAGGGCTATCAATTGTCATTGGTTGTTCAAAACAAAGCTTAGGGCTATCAATTGTCATCGTTGGCATAAAACCATTCATCATTAATATGGTTACTAGTTGGGAACTCGCCAATCGATGGCCTAAGCCCTTCAGGGTATGACCTTGAGGACACTAAAATGAAGAAAACAAAGAATTGGTCCAACCCACGTCCTCTCTTTCTCCTTAGATTTCCCGCCAAGACAGAGAGATTAGAGATTAAGCCTTAGCGGTTACCACAAATCATGGGATGTTCCCATGATCTCCGAAACATGTGCAAACACTCTTAAAGCCTATTTTATTCCCTATAAAAAGTTTAGATGAGTCATTGCTGATTTTATGTTCACTTAACACTACATTTCACACTTTAAACATACCTACATCCTATAACATATACTTATTCGCACACCGGAGGTGGTTTGCAGGGTCCAACCCCTGCGCAATTACTTAACGAAGTATTTCTTATTTCTTATTGCAGATTGGCTACAAGCTTGGCACAAGCACAACACCTGTATACCCTTCAATCACCATCACAAGGACTGGTCATATGATTTATTGTACAATCACTTACCAACAAGAAAGTCCTCTAGAACTACTAATATACCTTATAAACTAAAGGATTTTGTTTTTACTCATGTTTCAAAAGCAAATCAAGTGTCTAAAATACCTCTTATGCCTGATTTTCAAGACTCTGTAAAGGATCCCTTGGCTCATAAAGACCTTGTAAATTTCAAAGAAGCCATAATGGATCAAGTATGGTGTCATGCTATGGACTCTGAACTGCATGCCTTAGATGAAAATGGTACTTGGGAAGTGAATCAATTTCCAGAAGGGAAAAGGGCTATCAATTGTCATTGGTTGTTCAAAACAAAGCTTAAGGCTAATGGGATTGAGGATAGAAAGAAAGATAGACTGGTGGTACAAGTGAATAGATAGAGGTATGGTGTTGATTAAAAAGACCTTTGCCCCTGTAGCAAAAATGGTGACTATAAGATGATTGCTTGCTTTAGCTGCTCTCAAAGGATGGCATACATGCCAAAAAGGATGTATCAAATGCATTCTTACATGGAGATTTGATTAAAGAAGTTTACATGATAATGCCTTTGGAATATGAAGGGAAAGGAAAACCAGTAACACCAAACATTACTCATTCTCTAAACCTAGCATGTAAGCTGGAAAAATCCTTGTATAGTCTCAAAGAAGCTCCCAAGCAGTGGTTTTCAAAGTTGTCTTCTGCAATGATGGAGTTTTGTTACAAATAGTCCAAGACGGACTATTCCTTTTTTGTTAAAAGGGATGGTGATAGTTTTACAATTCTTCTTGTATATGCGGATGACCTTTTGATCACTGGTAATGATGCATCTCAAATAAGTAATCTCAAGTCTTATCTCAGTTCTGTTTTTTACATGAAAGATTTGGTTGAGTTGAGTTATTTTTTGGTATTGGAAGTTTGTAAGTCAACCTAAGGTAGCTTCATTTCACAACATAAGTAAACCAGAGATCTTCTTCAAGAATGGAGAGTTCTAAATCACAAACCTTACAACTTAGCTATGTATCCAAACTTAAAATTGTAAGCTGATGTTGGCACACCTTTAGCTGATCTAGAAGTTTATAGGAGGCTTATAGTCAAGCCTATTTACTTGACAGTGACAAGACCATACATATGTTACACAGTTCAACTATTGAGTCAATTTATGCAATCTCCAACCTCTGTTCATATGCAGGCAATGAAACACTTACTGAGGTACTTGTTGACTTCTCCTAGTCAAGGCATTTTGCTTGCTAATGATTTTGCTGTCCAGCTAAAGGCCTATTGTGATTCAGATTAGGCTAGTTTTCCAATGACTAGAAGATCATATCTACAACTGGCTACTGTGTGTTATTAGGTGACTCTCCTATCTCTTGGAAATTAAAAAAAATAGGCAGTAGTGTTTAGGTCCTCAGCTGACGCAGAGTATAAGGCTATGGCATTAACATGTTGTAAGGTCACTTGGTTAGTCAGTTTGTTTAAAGACCTTGGTATTACAGATTTAAAGCCTATGGATCTCTATTGTGACAACCAAGTAGCTTTGTACATTGCTGCAAATCTTGTGTTCCATGCTAGAACAAAACACATAGAAATAGATTACCATTATGTAAGAGATCAGATTAAAGAAGGCACTATCAAACCATCTTATGTTCCCACAAAGTCTTAGCTAGCAGATTTTGCTTACTAAAGTTGTAACAATTGATCAACATAATAAGCTTCTCTCCAAGTTGGGAGTTTCAAACTCTATCACCTCTCAACTTAAGGGGGAGTGTAAAAGTAATAAGGGCTAGTTTGTTTTATTTAGAAGTAGAGGGACTGTATGTGTAAAGTTAGTAAGATAGTTTGTTCTTCCCTCTTTAAAGTTTGTAAAGCAGTTATCTGCTCTTTTCAAGTGTGTGAAATCAAAGTGTGCTTTCTCCTCATTTTCTTTATCATTTTTGGAACTCTACACTATTCAATATTATTAATGATAATAATATGAATACTCTTCACAGTATTAGGGTTACAAAACCTTAAAGCTATGAATTATACATTTTTGTATATTGAGATACCTAACTCTTTGCCTAGGACCTCTTTTTATACACCAAGGAGTCCTACACGGCTTACAATACTTTCCTAAGTATATCCAATACTTTCTATAATTATCTACTACATATTTGATAAGCAGTACTAATATAAATGCCTAACAGTACTAACTTACACTAACAGTTGTAACTTTGCACCAGCAGTCTTAACTTTGAACGTTGGCAGTCTTAACTTTGAACACTAGCAGTCTTGACTTTGAACACTGACAGTCTTAACCTTGAACAACATTAAATTTGTACTAGCAGTCTTAACTTTTGTACTGGCATTTTTAACTACTTAGCATATATCCATTAAAGTTCCTTAGCAGCACTAACTTCATCTAAGCAGCAGTAACACCATTATGATCAGCAGTAACATAAACATCATCAAGAAGGCTTTTAATCCCAACAACTGAATAACTTTTCATTCAGTAACTTGCATATGTTTAAGGTTATTAAACACTTAGGTTATTTTATCTTCAAACCCTAGTTTAAGGAAGTTTGGGATTTCACTGACCCAACAGAAATGAGTCAACAGCTCTGGTGCATGGACGTCGTTATGTAGATCTTAGATTTAGTTTAGGATAGTTTGTAACTTTTTTTTAATGTTATTCATGTTCCTGATATAATGAAAAACTTGGTTTCAAGTAGTGTTTTGAATAATCATGATTTTAAACAAGTTATTGAATCTAATAAATTGTGTTATCCAAACATGGTGTGTTTATTGGTTTTGGCTATTTGTGTAATCAAATGTTCAGGTTGAACATTGTTAATGATTGTGTTAATTCAGCCTTTATGACCACCTTTGACCAGACCGACTCTACCTTTTGGCATGCTAGACTTGGCCATGTACACTGTTGTTCCCTTTAACTTGGTTAAAATTAACCACAAAATTAATATACCGAAGCTCCATGGCTTAGCAATGTTGTTTGAAAAACAGTTTAACAAGTTAAAAAATGTATAGTAAAATAGACAAGTTTTTTCAACGTTTATATTCTTATTAAAAGTTAATCAAAGAATATATTACCCAAGTTTTTGTGGAACAACACTTGGGATTGAATGAAAATGTATGGTGTACTCCTCACTAAACTTAAGTTAAGCTTAAGTACAACTATGCTAACAAACTGAGCTAACCTCAGGTACTTAGTTGTATTTGGAGGAGTAAAAGGACTTGTAAATGTATAAGCATTTAGTGCACAAGCTTAACCCTTTTACTCCAGCTTATGACTGCTATTTATACAAGTATGAAATATAACCGTTTTCCTAAAATACAAGACTGACACAAACTTCAGATGACAAAATACCTTAAGTATTTTGTTTCTTTTACACAACACTATTTCTAGTAATGGACAGGTTCACTTTCTAAGTGTCAGTGTTGACCTTTGAAAATAAGGACACACTCTTATCCTTCAAACTTATCCCGCTTTATCATACCTTTACTTAAGTTTTTAAGTCTTCAGGCTTTACGTCTTCAGTCTTCATAGTTGGTGAGGAGTCTGGGGATTTAGTGAGCTATTTTCTTTACTAATTGAATCCATCATCTTCTTCTTTGGCTCAGGTATCATTCCCGGAGTCCCGCCTCACTGAATGGAAAACCCTTCTTCTTAGGCTTGTCCTGAGCTTCTTAAAGATGACTCACTGAACAACTGTTCATTCAGTGACTTGCATATGTTTAATGTTATTAAACACTTAGGATATTCTATCTTCAAATCCTTATTTCAGGAAGTTTGGGAATTCACTTACCCAATAGTCTCCCCTTATTTGGATATAAACATAGCCTAAGTATTTTGATTCAGGTTTTACTGACGAGGTTTTAATATTTATAATTACTCGTTATACCTATGGTCTACCCTAATGCACTAGCGGGCAGTGTACCCGGTCGCGTGCAGTGTAGTAATCGGTAAAGCCGAGGTCGTCCTAAGAGCTATGTGTGTTGGATTATTACTAAGTCTAGGTGTCACAGATTAATAATGGTTTCGATATGGAATTTAATTAATTAAACTACTAAAGTAGAATAAAAGCAAATAAAAGGTAAAGGGAAATCAATAGAGGAGAGTGGTGCTAACCTAGTTAATCCTCATAGCTAGTAATGTCTATGTCTACTTACTTCCAATTACTTCAGGTGGGGTCAAAGTCGAGAGGATAGCATTTGGTCAATTCGCCCTAACCTATCACTAAAGATGCCACCACAAGAGAAGTCAGGTGTCCCCTCATAAGTCATGTTGTTCCTGGTCCCCTAAGCCAAGTAATTAAGTACCGCTACATGCTAGATTTATAATGGTGAATGCCCGGCCGTTAGGAAGTTAGACACCCACCCCTAATTCTTAAGTTCATCCAAACGATAGGTGATCAGTTGGTCAAATTGCAAAAGTAGAAAGGGTCGTCCGTTGGTCATATCTTACCCTTCCCGTCTCAGTCCGCTCACCTAGGTTCAGTTGGTCATATCTCCTACGCAATTGGCCTCTACCGCCTTTCAAAACTGCCGAACCAAGGGTGGCTACCAATAAACTATGCATGCATACACTTAGAAATAATTATGTGGAAGTAATATAAACACAGACAAAACAATTAAGGAATCATAATTAGGCCAGCACGAAGAGGTGCTTAACCGCTCATATTAATCATACAAACCAATTCAATATTCAAAGGTACGAAATACATGAATTGAAAGTAAATAAAATATAAAATGCTAATGCTTATCGTAGAGGAGTGATTTCTCCCTTGGAGACAGCTCCGTATGCTCCTCTGGACCTTCCTTTAGCTTTTTCCCACTATCTCTGATTGTTGTGTGTGGAATGGGATGACTAGAAATGCTAGAATTCATGGGGTATTTATAGGCCAGATCTGGGTTACGGCGTAACTATAACAAGAGTTACGCCGTAACCTTCAATTCCTTTGTAATTAGCACTAGATCTGCTAGTTAAGGCGTAACCTTATTAGTGGTTACGCCGTAGTCTTCATTAAACTTGGTTACGCCATAGTTGATGAAATAGTTACGGCGTAACTATCAACGGTGTGGATCCTCATTTGACCTAATATAGTTACGTCGTAACCTTTGGGAATAGTTACGCCGTAACCTTCTGATGAGTTGGTTTTCTGAGTCACGCAATAGTTACGGTGTAATGTGAGAGAAGAGTTACGCCGTAACTTCTTCAAAATCAGCATACTATGATAATTCTTTAGATAATTCTCCAATTCCGCGTCTCTTTAGCTCCAATGCTCGTAATTTACCTGAAAGTGGAAAATAATGGAAAACAAGCGTAAATCCATATAAATAATATAAATTACAAGCATTATCGGGGTAAATTGACACTTAATATTCAGGACTATTTGATGTTATCAAATATCCCCCCACTTGAACTCTACTTGCCCTCAAGTAGACCTTATTAGAAAGATTCCTAAAAAGATATCTCCCATAACCTGGAAAATATAAGTTTACAAATCCCTTATGCTAGAATAAAACAAAGCCGAACACCTCACGAAAAGGGAACAAATACTCAAATCTCTCAACTATTCTAAGTGTCAATTTCGGGGTGATCACTCAATCAAACAGTCATAGCATGTATTCTATCATAAGCTTGGCGGTTACACAAATCTCCACCACTAGAGTTAAGGGCTAAACAATTCTCGAAGGCAATATGGGTAGACACGACAAAGGTTAAGGGGTGACTCGTCATTACTAACATGTTACGGCGAAGTGGACAAAATCAATGATACATGACGAAATCCATGGCCAAGACACCAAAGATTGCTTGCTACATCACCTAGACATGCTTCATGACTAAAGGGTAGGATAAGACATGGGATATATAATTGGTGTAAAATAAAAAACAAGCAGGTAGTCTAAATCTATAACCAAGTCATCACCACTTACCGTCCACCTAAAGTTCAAGCTTTGAAGTCAAGAAACCGGAACATGAAATGTAAGGTAGATGTGTCATTAGAAGACGTGATGGGCACACTACCATTTCTTCGGCTGTTGGCATAATTACCAACTCCAATCTTTAAATGTGACCGAGATGGCCTCCTCGATACTAAGTCTATAACGCTCATAATATAGTGCTTATAACATTGCAGTTTACAATAACTGAATAAATAACAACTATTTTTTTTTCAAATCACATTTTTTTTTCAACATAACAATAATAACATAATATAATATCCCCCCACTTGAGATGAACAATGAGAATTCGGGGGGTCTTCAATGATCTTCAGGAATGTTGTCGATGAAAGTGTGATTTCCGAACCTTTTCACTCGAACCTTGAACTTAGGCAAATGATGACTTCCCAATCACAAATAAAGACTACATGGCTAAGGTGTATAGGTGTAACGAAACAATATATTGGGTAGGCAAAATGAAAGGAATGGCTCAGATGGGTTTATCTAGGGGTATCTTGCACTAAAGGAGAGTGCAACAAAAGGGTTTCACATGGGGGTCGAGAAGTCGAGGTGACTAATCGATAGACACACAATGGTAGGCTGTTTGGGTGATAATCCTATAATATTGCCTTCTAAAAGTGAAAAGTCTGAATACATCAAGCTAACTCAACATACCTCGTCTATGGTCTCGAAATGATGCAAAGGCCAAGTTCTAAAGTTAACAAGCTACCGGCACACTCATAATTTGGTGGATTTGGGGTAAAATATTGGAAACGGATAAGGCTAATCTCACCATAAAATGTCAAGGGTTGTATGTGCTCGGCTAAGGTCTACTCTAGTTAGGTTAAGAAAAACATGTCAAAATTTTAAAGATGGCATAATTTTTCAAAATAAACTAGAAAAACGAGGGCAAAATAATGTTCAATAGATAATTCTACTCCCGTCCCCCCACTTGAATTGTACAAAGTCCCATTTGTACTAAGCATTAAATAAAGGTGAAGAGAAAAGTAGAATAGAGCGAGAACTTCCCTAAAATTTGCTCCATAAAGAAAGAAGGCCCACGAAAAAGAGACGTGCCTTCGTATAAGCGTCATGAACAAACTTCAATCCCTGAAATCACACTACCGACAAGCATAATTCTAAAAAAATAAAAATGAAAAATGAAAAACAAACCTAACGCACGACGAAGGTTTTATGAGAAAGATCAATTTTCAATCAAAAATAGTTTTTGTATTTGAAAAGAGTACACATTCGATGTGCTAGAGAAAAAAAGAGATTTGCACATCGAACTGTTTTTCCAAAAGTATTTTTTTCAATCAAAGATACTTTTTGTGATTGAAAACATGAATACACATTCGATGTGCTAGAGAAAAGAAGATTTGCACATCGAACGGTTTTTCCAAAAGTATTCGTCAATTCATTTCCTGGACCAAGGTTGATTCACGAGTGAATCGCCCCATTGTTTCTATCCAGTTGTCACAAGCTTGATCTTTTGGAAAGATCTCACATGTCACCCACCAAGAGCTTGTTTGATGTTGTCTCTAGAGGGATTTCCATCTTCATTGTGAATACTTTACATATCACTTGGATGTTCTGGCAAATATCACAAGGATAATGCGTAGGACTCTTAATATATACTTACTTTCCACATTGTGTGAAACAGGAAGTCTTCATTAATTTAGTGTCCTAATGAGATTTTGTGGATGATCTCTTGGCTCTAGACTCAATTGTGCATATTTGGTTTCCTTTGCCGGAGACTGGGGAGAGGTCTCCTTCTTCAATATCAACAATCTCTAAGAGAAAGTCGATAAATTATGTAGGTTCCCCGTGAGAATGAAACAAGTCCTTTTAAGAGGAACTTGATTAGCTTGGGAAGTTTAGTGCAGTGCGTCACTGGGTCCATGACGTCTTGTCTTCAATACCGGCGTTACCTTAGTAACCACCAGTAGCATATGTATTGAACCCGATTTCTGCCCTAAGGTTGAATTATTGGAGGGCTATTTCTTTTCACCCTTTTTACATTCATTTCTTTTTCATTCTTCAACCCCTTCAGTGCTTATCGAGACTTCATAACTAGAACCTTGATGTTTTGTTCCAGTACTAGCTCTATCTCAGTCGGCACTCTTCCCTTATTCTCACTTTACTCCTTTTTTCATCATACCTAAGGAATTCTACACTATCTAGTGGATTGTCCCTGGGTAGATCCCTCCGGCTCTGGCGGGATCGTGGGAACGAATACCTAACCTAATCATTCTTATAACACCATGCATAAAGTAAATTGGTCGATCTTTTGGTATTGTTTATTCCTTCTCGAAACCAATTAAAAAGTCATTTGGAGGATCAATCAAGGTACTTGTGATATAATATCAAAGCATTTTGTACCTTAATTTTTTTGATCATTTAGAAATACTCCCCCTCAACATGTGCTCTTATGATTTTGAAATTTTTTAGAACATGGAGGCAGGAGGTCTTTGAAAATTTCTTGATCACAATTTCCTTAGAAAAAGCCTTTTAATTTTGTTGGTAAATTCTCTCTTTCAAAATGTGCGTTGGTTGTTTAAAATTATTTAGCACATAGAGGAAAGAGTTCTTTGAAGTACTTTCACGATCACACTGCCATATAGAAAACCATTAGAAAATCAGTCAAGGTACTTATGTTGAAACATATAAATCTTTGTACCTTGAAAGTTTATTTTCTTTTGAAATGCTCCCCCTCAATATGTGCTTCGAGATTCGAAAGAGTTTAGCACATACCGCAGAGCAGCATGCACTTTTGAATCAAATGATCACCTTTTATCAGATTTCATAATTAAATCACAAATTCTCCCCCGATCCAAAATATCAAACCCTTTCAGATTTTGGATCCCAAGTGATTTAATAAGGTTTAGAAAACATAGGAGAAGAAGTGGCCTGGTTTAAATTCTCATCTTGTTTTTGGATAAATACTCCTCCTCAATCATGTGCATCATGTATTAGAAATCGTTTGGCACATGGAGGCAGGAGTACCTTTAAAGGACTAAAACCAATTCCATTTAAACAGATTAGAGACTTAAATCACGATCTCTCCCCCGATCAAAAATTTCAAAACAATTGAGATTTGTAATCCCAGTTGATTTAAATCATTTAGAAAATTTTAGGGGAAAGACGTGGCATACTTTAATTTTGAAAAATAACTGATATGGACCAATTTTAGACATTAAAGATTGTTAGTGTCAGGTATGATAGTTTTTTGGGTTTTAGGTTCCTTGGATCATGAATTATTCTAAGTGTTGGAACCATGGATAGAGTTGGTGAAACCACGGACAGAAGAATGAATCCACTGCTGAAGATAAACCGCGGCTAGTAGTAATGTGAAACCACTGATATTCTATTGTAACCACTGCTAGTCTTGTATAGTCGGTTTAATATTTTGTATTAGATAAATATGGAAAAGATATTTATCTTGTAGGTTACGTATTGTATTATGTAAAGGACTCCTTAGCCTATAAAAGGAGGTCCTAGGTTAGATTAGATATAAGTAAGTTTTATATCTAAGGTCGATACACTTCAAGGTTATAAAACCCTAATACTGGTTAGAGTATTCGTATTAATAATAATATTGAGGTGTTGAATGTTTATTGTTCTTCTTCTTAAGATTAAGTATTAAATTCCGCGTGATACTTAATAACTCTTTGTTAAGTTAGTTTCTATAAAGGATCGTTTGCTCAACTGGGATCAATAAGTGGTATCAGAGCTTGTGATCTAGAAACTGAAACAAAGAAGAAGTTAAGTTAAGTTTTATTCAAGTAAGTTAAGATGTCTGACGAAACTCATATGGTTACTGCATCAAAGGTGCCCATGCTCAAGCAGGGTAAGTACCAAGTTTGGAGAATGCGAATGAGGCAATACATTCGTATGAATGATTACACCATCTGGGATGTCGTTGAAAAAGGGTGATACTCTTCCTAAGAAGGGTGATGATGGTAAAGAGATAGCCATTGTTAGTGAGGTTGACAAGGCTAAAAGGAAGATGGAGATTAAAGCTCATAGTATTCTCTCCATGGGAATATCTAATGAGTATGCTTTGGACTTTTAACATTATGAGTCTGCTAAAGAGTTAATGGATTCTATTGAAACAAGGTTTGCTGGTAATGAAGCTACCAAGAAATCAAGGAAGAATATGCTCAAGCATCAGCTTGAAAACTTCACTTCTCTTAGTGGAGAAAAACTTGATGGCACTTATAACAGACTTCAAAAACTAATTAGCCAACTGAAGTTAGTGGACTACAAAGTTGCTCAAGAAGACATCAATTTGAAGTTCATCAGAAGTTTATTACCTGACTGGTCTGTGCATACTGTTGTGTGGAGAAACAAAGATGATTTTGAAAAGATGACCTTGGACAATCTCTACAACAACCTGAAGGTTTATGATTCTGAAAAGAACATAGTTGAGTCATCCTCATCACCACAAAACATTGCTTTTATGTCTACAGGGCATAGGAATTCTCAAGATGTTTCCACTGCTGCTTGCGAAGTAACCACGGCTATTGCTAACAATACCACTATTGGTGATAATATCAGTGATGGTGCAATTTGTGCTTTTTTGGCTGATTTAACTACCAGTGTTACTATTTTGAATCAAGATTTAGATCTAATTGATCCTGATGATCTTGAAGAAATAAATCTTCAATGGCAAATGGCAATGTTAACACTGCAAGCTAGGAAGTTCTTGAGGAGAACTGGAAGCCAGGTTAAGTATGATGGTCAAAGAAGATCTGGATTTGACAAAAGCAAGATGGAGTGCTTTAACTGCAAGAAGAAAGGTCACTATGCTAGGGAATGTCGAGCTCCCAAGAGGATTGAAGGCATCAAGAAGACCACTGAAGAGCCTGCTCTTCTTCAGCATTGGTTGCCCAAGATGGTATTGGTGATTAGGAATAGAGTGATCAGATTGAAGAAGGCCCCAATGCAGCTTTTCTTGCTAGTGATGCTTCAAAAGAGCATAACTTTGCTCTTATGGCCTATGCTTCATATTCTGGTTCAGATTCTAAGGTATCTAATGATTCTAAAAATTCTACTTGTTCTTTTAAATCATGTCAAGATAACTTAGAATCACAAAAGGCTATTATTGCAAGTTTGAGAAAAGAAGTAGATAGACTTTCACTTGATAAATTAGGTTATAAAGTTGGTCTAGAGAGTGTGGAAGAAAAAATTAATTTCTGTATTAAATGTGAGTTTGAGTATGTCGATAAGATTAATATACTAGGTGGTGAAATTGATCTTAAGGACAGAGAAATTAAGATGCTTAAAAAGAAACTAGAAGAGGCAGAAAGTGTAAAACAAGAAGCCATAGTAGAAAAAGAAAAACATGTTGTTAGGGTTGCTAAAACACAATTTGCTTCTGATTTGGTTCATAAATCAATAGAGTGTCAATGAATGAAAAAGGGTTCTAGGATAGGTTACAACAATATGCCACCACCCTCACTTATGAAACATGCACCACCTACAAAAGAACTGTCATTTAGTAGTGAATTTAGTTTTAACAAACCTTTAGAAGAGATTAGTAAGACTGAAACAACTAAGATAGGTTATGATAAGTCATCTGATGCTCCCACTATTGAAGATTGGGAATTAGATTCTGAGGAAGATAGATCTGAATCAACACAACCTGAGAAGATAGAAAGTGTTAAGAAAGTTGATTCTGAACAAGCGAACCTTGTGCCTAGATTTGGAGCGCAAATTTCTAGGAAAGTTGTAGGGTACAAGGAGATACCTAGGGAACAGATGAAAAGATATATACCTAAGGGGAATCAAAGAAACTTCAATGGATTAATTTCAAACAGATTAGGAGATGAGTTTCAATGTGTTAAGAAGGCTTGTTTTGCATGTGGTAGTTTTGAGCACTTACAGAGAAACTGTCATAAAAACCAACCACAAGTTTGGAATCATTGGAGGAGGATAAATCATCAAAACTTTTCAAAGAAAACAATCCCTCATCCTAACAAAAATATGATTCCAAGGGCAGTATTAATGAGGAATAGTAAAACAAAATCAATAATCACTGCTGCACCCAAATGGGTTCTGACCACTGCTAAGCAAAATGTAAACACGGCTAAGAAAAATCAATCCACTTCTAAGCAAACTATCACCACTGATATAAAAGAAGTTTTAAAAATTCCAAAGGTGATAACTGACACAGTGGTTGGAAACCATTTTTATGTTGTTAAGGCCTCAGCTAGCTGGCAATGGAAGCCTAAGACCAAGGTTTTACATCATGTCAGCTGTGCATCAATGGACCTAAAGAAATTTGATTATGTTGATGCATAGGGCAGACCCAAGTCAGTATTGACTTAGGTCCACAAAAGGAACTAATTTGTTTAAATTCATGTGCAGGGCAATCTACAATATGAGCTAAAAAACAAAGGAATTTTTTATAGTGGTTGCTCTGGGCACATGACTTGGGATGGGAGCAACCTGGAGGATTTTGAAGCTTTTGATGGAGGATATGTGGCATTTGGCAATGATCCAAAGGGAGGAAAGATACTTGGCAGAGGCATAATCAGAACAGGGAAATTAGACTTTGAAAAGGTCTATCTGGTATAGGGATTAAAGTATAATTTATTCAGTGTTTCTCAAATGTGTGATAAGAAAAACTGGGTACTTTTTGGGGAAACTGAGTGTGTGGTGTTGTCAGCTGATTTTAATATGCCTAATGAGAAATTTGTGCAGTTAAGGATACCTAGGAAAGAGAACATATATTGTTTTGATCTTAAAGATGTACTTCCTAATAGGTCCTTAACTTGTTTGTTTTCTAAGGCATCAGTTGATGAGTCTAAATTATGGCATAGAAGGCTGGGTCACCTTAATTTCAAAACAATCAATAAACTAGTAAAGGGCAACTTAGTGAGAGGGTTACCTTCTAAGGTTTTTGAGTGTAAGGAACTTTGTGTGGCTTGTCAGAAAGGAAAACAACATAGAGCTTCTTGTAAGTCCAAAACTATCAACACCATTACACAACCACTGTTTATGCTTCATATGGACTTATTTGGACCAACCTTTGTTAATAGTTTGAACCATAAGCAGCACTGCCTAGTTATCATTGATGATTATAGTATATTTTCTTGGGTATACGTTTTTGCTGCTAAGAGTGAAACTAGTGAGATCCTCAAGAGTTTCATTACTAAGATAGAAAATCTAGTAAACCATAAAGTCAATGTAATCAGATGTGATAATGGAACTGAGTTTACAAATGATGTGATGAATTAGTTCTGTGTAGCTAAAGGTATAGAAAGACAGTTTAGTATTGCTAGAACACCACAACAGAATGGTGTAGCTGAAAGGAAAAATAGGACACTAATTGAGGCTGCTAGGACAATGTTGTCAGAATCTAAGTTACCAACTACCTTTTGGGCAGAAGCTGTAGGCACTGCATGTTATGTGCAGAATAGAAGTAAGGTAGTGAAACCTCATAACAAGACCCCCTATGAGCTATTACATGATAGGAAGCCAATGATTGCATTCCTAAGACCTTTTGGGTGTCCTGTTACAATCTTGAATACCATAGACTACCTAGGTAAGTTTCAAGAAAAAGCTGATGATGGATACTTTTTGGGCTATTCTTCTAATAGTAAAGCCTTTAGAGTATACAATAGTAGGACTAGGATTGTTGAAGAGAACTTACATGTTCAGTTTAGTGAAGAGACTCCTAGTGTTGAGACCAAAGGACCAGACTGCTGTTTAACATTAATATGCTAACCAAATCTATGAATTATGAGCCTATCATTTCAGGAACTTCCACTAATGTTAATGCAGGTACAAAAAAGGATTTTAATGCAGAAACAAATTCTAAGGAAGCTGATTCTCCAAAGGAGTTCTATTTGGTTGAAAAGTGGAAAGTTGGTTCTGTCTCACCCATCATTGATAAGCAAGGTCCCACAGATGATGATGCATTGAATTCTGGAAGCAAAGTTGATCATCATCAAGATAAGGATAAGTTGTTGAAAGATAACTCAGTGTCGGTAGAAGAAATTGAAAGAAAAAAAAGGCATTCTGAAAGCACTGCTAAGCCAACCGAAAGCACGGATAGGTATAATGAAAGCACTGTTAAGCCAACT
This sequence comes from Chrysanthemum seticuspe, assembly GCA_019973895.1. Classification (NCBI taxonomy): domain Eukaryota; kingdom Viridiplantae; phylum Streptophyta; class Magnoliopsida; order Asterales; family Asteraceae; genus Chrysanthemum; species Chrysanthemum seticuspe. Next base: position 278,920,203 of record BPTQ01000004.1, on the reverse strand, counting down.
TCTACCATTGCCAGTACAATTGAAACCCCGGCTGCAAGTACTGGTGATAGTACGTTATTTGGACCAACTTCAAAGCCATTATTTGGTGAAGAGGAGTATCCACATGATCCTGACATGCCTCCTTTGGAAGAGATTGATAATCCTACTGATGATGAAGACATGGATGATTTCATCAATGCTGAATTTACTAATTTGGAAACTGTCATTCATGAAAGTCCAATCACTACCACAAGGATTCACAAGATTCATCCCAAGGATCAAATACTTGGAAATTTGAATACTTCAGTTCAAACAAGAAGCAAGGTTAAGAACACTATAACCTTTCCTGAGCAAGGTTTCTTTGCAAGATCACTTCACAAAAGAAATAGTCATAAAGATCTGCAAAATTTCCTGTTTGCTTGTTTTCTGTCTCAAAAGGAGCCCAAGAGAGTGGAAGAAGCTTTGTCTGAAGAAGGATGGGTAGAATCAATGCAAGAGGAGCTTCTACAGTTTAAGCTTCAAGAGGTTTTCAAACCACTACTAGCATGTTGCTGATTTTTGGATACTTGAGGGGCTGTTTGGTAAATTTGAAGAAAACGCATTTATCTCCCCAAATCACTGATAGATCATTTAATTGATCTTCAAATCCCTACCAATTGGTGATTTACATAAACCCAAACCATTTCCATTTGTTCAATTCACAAATCCCACATCATACACATCATCAATCATCATGCCGAACAAATACTCCAACACCCATAACCTAGTTGCTTATTTGATAAAAAACAATCGATCTGAAGGTTTTCATCAAATGATTGATTTCCTTATTTACAGTCCTATTCACTTTGCCTTAACCATAGCACCAACCATCCTTAAAATGTATATACATCAATTCTGGGGTAATGCTAAGCTTGAGGAGGTCAATGGGGTGGAAGTTTTTAGTTCTGTGGTGGTTGAGAATGAGATTTTAGTTGATGAGGAGATTATTAGAGGGGTTTTGAAGTTATATGATGCTGATGGTGCTGTTAATCTTTTAGATGCTGAGATTTTTGAAGATTTAGAGAGATTAGGATATACTTACAGGGGAGACAAGGTAAATTTTTTTAAGGGAATGTTTTCACAACGATGGAAGTTTTTGATTCATACCTTGTTGATATGTATAAGTAATAAGAACACTGGATTTGATGACTTCCCTTCCAAAATTGCAACTGCTATCATTTGTTTGTCTGATGGGAGAAAGTTTAATTGGTCTAGGATGATTTATGAAGGGTTTGTGCAAAATATTAGGAAGAAGGGTTAATATTACTTATATCCTAGGTTTGTGCAATTGATTGTGGAAAGTCAAATAGAAGAACCTATTGAGCATACTAGGGAGTATGAAGTGCGTTATATGCTTCCTATGGTTTTTGCACATATGAGGAATCGATTTCCTAATTTTCAAATCAGACATGTTCCCTTATTCCCGCATATGATTAATTTGCCTGCTATTCCTGAGTTTGATGAAGGTCTTGAACCCACTGCTAGTACACCTCAACTCACTGATAGTACACTTGTACCCACTGTTAGTGAATCTCAACCAACTGCTAGTCAAACCCAAACCACTGTTAAACCAATTTTATGGACTAGGTGAAGAAAGGGCACCAAGCTACCTCAGGCTGGTGTTAGTGGTGTTGTAAATGAGGCTGTCACAAGTTGTGGAGGTGACATGATTGGAAGGGCTTCCACTACTAATTCATGCTTAGATGCTGGTCAGGATAGTGGAAACATCATTAAGACCCAACCTTTGGCAACTCCTAATGTGGAGAGTTCCTTGGAACTTAACACAGGTGGAGCAATCCCTAGCCAACTGGCTCACTTAGGGTGCATAGATGATCAGGCAAGGTCTAGTGCTATGTTTACTTTATCCAAGGATTCACCTCTCAGAGCAGTTAACACAGCTCGAAGTGATGAGGATAGTATAAAACATGAAAATGAATTGACGGATCCTAAACTGGTACATGATGACTTTTCCAATGAACCACCTCTCGGACCAGTTAACACATGTCGAAGTGGGGAGGATATTCTTGAACGCTTAAATGAATTGACGGGTAACTGTACCAAAATAGAGGTTACAATCTCAAGTCTTCAAGAGTTGGCTGTGTTTCAATGTCGAGAAATTAGGAGGCTGAAGCACAGGATGTTTGTTTTGGAGAAAGTGAGGAGACCTGGGGTTGCTGCTTTAAGGCAATTGAGGAAGTTGAAAAAGAAGGTGGGCTCCTCTCCAACTGTGAATATGGAGAATTCAGGGGAGGCTGTAGATGTGCATATGGATGAGGATGTGGATAGTGGAGATCAAGCAGAACAATTTTTGGTATCTGATAAAGATGGGAATGAAGCTGTTCTTGAAAGTTTGAAGACTGTGGTAGAAGATGAGGTGTTGCAGGACACAACCACTGATAGTGTCTCTGCAACCACGGCTAGTATTATTGAAACCACTGTGCAGTTTCAGATAAGGTAATCACAACCACTCCCACTTTAAACTTACCCACTACTATCATAACCACTTCTACAATTGTTACAACCACCTCTGTATCACCACTTAAATCTAAAGAAGTTGAGAAGGAAGTTGCAAGTACATTGATCAATCTAAGAAAAACCTCAACTAATCTTACACCCATCATTGCACCTGTTTCATCTCTTAAATCTACTGCAATCAAACCCAAAGGTAAAAGTTTAGTTATTGGTAAGCCTTGAAGAAGAAGGTGTGTTGGGTTTTAAGTTCCTTGAATCAAGAATTACTCCAAGTGCTGGAACCACGGACAGAAGGATGTAATCACGGATGAAGACAAACCGCGGCTAGTAGAAGAATGTAACCTCTGATATTGATATGTAACCTCTGCTAGTATTGTAATAGTCGTTTAGTTTATTGTATTAGATAAATATGGAAAAGATATTTATCTTGTAGGTTACGTATTGTATAATGTATAGGACTCCTTAGCCTATAAAAGGAGATCCTAGGTTAGGTTAGATATACGTATGTTTTATATCTAAGGTCGATACACTTCAAGGTTGCAAAACCCTAATACTGTAAGAGTATTCGTATTATCAATAATATTGAGGTGTTGAATGTTTATTGTTCTTCTTCTTAATATTAAGTGTTAAATTCCACGTAATACTTAATAAGTTTTTGTTACAAGTCAGTTTCTATATTAGATCGTTTGCTCAACTGGGATCAACAAGTGGTATCAGAGCTTGTGATTTAGAAACTGTAACCAAGAAGAAGTCTGTTAATCTTTATTCAAGTAAGTTAAGATGTCTGACAAAACTCACATGGTGATTGCTTCAAAGGTACCCATGCTCAAGCATGGTGAGTATCAAATCTGGAGAATGCGAATGAGGCAATACATTTGTATGATTGATTATGCTCTCTGGGATGTCGTTGAAAAAGGAGACACTCTTCCTAAGAAGGGTGAGGATGGACTAGAGATAGCTATTGTTAGTGAACCTGATAAAGCTAAAAGGAAAATGGAGATCAAAGCTCATAGTATTCTCTCAATGGGAATACCTAATGAGTTTGCCTTGGACTTTGATCAATATGAGTCTGCTAAAGATTTATTGGATGCTCTTGAATTAAGGTTTGTTGGTAATGAAGCTACTAAGAAGTCAAGGATGAATATGCTCAAGCATCAATTTGAAACCTTCACTGCTATTAGTGGAGAAAAGATTGATGGCACATACAATAGACTTCAAAAACTTATTAGCCAACTGAAGTCAGTGAATTACAAGTTTCTTCAAGAAGATATTAGCTTGAAGTTTATTAGGAGTTTATCATCTGAATGGGCTATTCATACAATTGTGTGGAGAAATAAGGAGGATTTTCCTACGATGACTCTAGACAATCTCTTCAACAACTTGAAGGTTTATGAGTCTGAGAATAACTTTGCTCACTCGACTTCTGCTAATCAAAACATTGCTTTTGTATCCACTAATCACAAAAGCCCACAAGATGTATCCACTGTTGCCTATGGTGTAACCACGGTTATTGCAAACAATACCACTGTTAGTGATAATGTCAGTGATGGTGCAATATGTGCTTTTCTGGCTGATTTAACTACCAGTGTTACTGTGCTGAATCAAGATCTGGATCAAATTGATCCTGATGATCTTGAAGAGATTAATCTTCAATGGCAAATGGCAAATGGCAATGTTGACTCTCCAAGCAAGAAAGTTTCTGAGGAGGACTGAAAGACAGGTTAAGTATGATGGTCAAAGGAGAGCTGGATTCGACAAAAGCAAGATGGAGTGCTTTAAGTGCAAGAAGAAAGGTCACTTTGCTAAGGAATGTCGAGCTCCTAAAAGAATTGAAGGCATTAAGAAGACAACAGAAGAGCCTGCTGCTTCTTCAGCTTTGGTTGCTCAGGATAGGATTGGTGATTATAATTGGAGTGATCAGATTGAAGAAGGTCCAAATGCAGCTTTTCTTGCTAGTGAAGCTTCAAAAGAGCATAACTTTGCTCTAATGGCCTATGCTTCATCTTCTGGTTCAGATTTTGAGGTATCTAATGATTCTAAAACATCTACTTGTTCTTTTAAATCATGTTATGATAACTTAGAATCTCAAAAAGCTATCACTGAGAGTATGAGAAAAGAAGTAGAAAGATTGACTCTAGATAACTTAGGTTATAGAGTTGGTCTAGAGGGTGTGGAAGAGAAGCTAAAATTCTGTATTAAATGTGAGTTTGAGTATGTAGAAAAGATCAATATACTTGGTGGTGAAATTGATCTTCAAGATAGAGAGATTAAAATGCTTAAAGATAAACTAGCAGAGGCAGAGAGTGTAAAACAAGAAGCCCTAGATGAAAAAGAAAAACATGTTGTTAGGGTTGCCAAAACACAATATGCTTCTGATCTAGTAAATAAGCCAATAGGTCAAAAACTGTTCAAAGATGGTACTGGTCTTGGATACAATAATATGCCACCATGCCTTTTGATGAAACATGCACCACCTGCTAAAGAACTGTCATTTAGTAGTGAATTCAGTTTTAACAAACCTGTAGAAGTGATAAATAAGACTGAAACACCTAAGATAAGTTCTGATAAGTTATCTGATGCTCCCATAATAGAAGATTGGGAATCAGACTCTGAGGAAGATAGAACTGAATCAACTAAGTCTGAAGAGATAGAGAAAGTTAAGAAAGTTGTTTCTCAACAAGTCAACCTTGTACCTAGATTTGGAGCTAAACTTACCAAGAAAGTAGTAGAGTACATGGAAATACATAGGGAACAGATGAAACAATATAAACCTAGGGGTAATCAAAGAAGGTTAAATGGTCTAATTTCTAACAGATTAGGTGATGAGTTTCAATATGTTAAAAAGGCTTGTTTTATATGTGGTAGTTTTGAACACTTACAGAGAAATTGTAATAAAAACAGACCATAAGTATGAAATCATTGGAGGATGGTAAATCATCAAAACTTTTCAAAGAATACAAACCCTCATCCAAACAAAAACATGATTCCAAGAGCAGTGTTGATGAGGAATGGGAATACAAAATCGATAGTCACTGCTGCACCTAAATGGGTTCCAACCACTGCTAAGCAAAATGTAAACACGGCTAAGCAGAATCAAACCACTGTTAAGCAAAATATCATCACTAATTCAAAAGAAGTTTTAAAAATTCCAAAGGTGATAACTGACACAGTGGTTGGAAATCATTTTTATGTTGTTAAGGCCTCAGCAAGTTGGCAATGGAAGCCTAAGACCAAGGTTTTACCACATGTCAACTGTGCATCAATGGACCTAAAGAAATTTGAATATTTTGATGCACAGGGCAGACCCAAGTCAGTATTGGCTTGGGTCCATAAAAGGAACTAACTTATTTAATTTCATGTGCAGGGCAATCTACAAAATGAGCTAAAAGATAAAGGAGTTTTTGATAGTGGTTGCTCTGGCCACATGACTAGGGATGGGAGCAAACTGGAAGATTTTGAAGCTTTTGATGGAGGATGTGGCATTTGGCAATGATCCAAAGGGAGGAAAGATACTTGGCAGAGGAACAATCAGAACAGGGAATTTAGACTTTGAAAAGGTCTATTTGGTACAGGGACTTAAGTACAATTTATTCAGTGTTTCTCAAATGTGTGATAAGAAAAACTGGGTACTTTTTGGGGAAACTAAGTGTGTGGTGTTGTCTCCTGAGTTTAAGATGCCTGATGAGAAGTTTATAAAACTTAGGGTACCTAGGAAGGAAAATATATATTGTTTTGATCTTAAAGTTGTTCTTCCAAATAGGTCATTATGTTTATTTGCTAAAGCATCTGTTGATGAGTCAAAACTGTGGCATAGAAGGCTAGGTCATCTCAATTACAAAACAATTAATAAACTGGTAAAAGGAAACTTAGTGAGAGGGTTACCTTCAAAGGTTTTTGAGTGTAAGGAACTGTGTGTCGCTTGTCAAAAAGGTAAACAACATAGAGCTACTTGTAAGACCAAAACTGTAAACACCGTCACACAACCACTGTTTATGCTTCATATAGACTTATTTGGACCTACCTTTGTTAGAAGTTTGAACCATAAGCAGTACTGCCTAGTTATCACTGATGATTATAGTAGATTTTCTTGGGTATACTTTTTGGCTGCTAAGAGTGAGACTAGTGAGATTCTCAAGAGTTTCATTACTAAGATCGAAAATCTAGTAAACCATAAGGTCAAAATAATCAGATGTGATAATGGAACTGAGTTTAAGAATGATGTGATGAATCAGTTTTGTGTAGCTAAAGGTATTGAAAGACAGTTTAGTGTTGCTAGAACACCACAACAGAATGGTTTAGCTGAAAGGAAAAATAGAACACTAATTGAGGCTGCTAGGACCATGTTGTCAGAGTCTAAGTTACCAACTACCTTTTGGGCTGAAGCTGTAGGAATTGCATGTTATGTGCAACACAGAAGTAAGGTAGTGAAGCCTCATAACAAGATCCCCTATGAGTTGTTACATGATAGGAAGCCAATGATTGCATTCCTAAAACCTTTTGGGTGTCTTGTTACCATCTTGAATACCATAGACTACCTAGGCAAGTTTCAAGAAAAAGCAGATGATGGATACTTTTTAGGCTATTCTATTAATAGCAAAGCCTTTAGAGTATACAATAGGAGGACTAGACTTGTTGAAGAGAACCTACATGTTCAATTCAGTGAAAAGACTCCTAGTGTTGAGACCAAAGGACCAGACTGGCTGTTTAACATTGATATGCTAACCAAATCTATGAATTATGAGCCTATCATTGCAGGAACTTCCACTAATGTTAATGCAGGTACACAAAAGGATTCTGAGGCAGATACATCTTCAAAGGAAGCTGATTCTCCAAAGGAGTTCTATTTGGTTGAAAAGTGGAAAGCTAGTTCTGTTCCTTCCATCATTCACAAGCAAGGTCCCACTGATGATGATGTACTGAATATTGGAGGCAATGTTGATCATCATCAAGATAAGGATGAGTTATTGAAAGATAACTCAGTGTCGGTAGAAGAGATTGAAAAGAAGAAAAAGCAGTCTGCAAGCACTGCTAAGCCTACTGAAAACACTGATAGGCCAACTGTAACCGCTGACAAACCATCTTCTACCACTGATAGTTCAAGTGACACCCCGGATAAAAGTACTGGTGATAGTACTTTCTTTAGACCACATCCAAAGCCAATATTTGGTGATGAGGAGTATCTACATGATCCTAATATGCCTGGTTTGATTGAAATTGATACTCCTACTGATGATGAAGACATGGATGATTTCTTCAATGCTGATTTGTCAAACTTGGAAACTGTCATTCATGAAAGTCCAATCACCACTACAAGGATTCACAAGATTCATCCCAAGGAACAAATACTTGGAAACTTGAATAATCCAGTTCAAATAAGAAGCAGGATTAAGAACACTGAACCCTTTCCTGAACATGGGTTCTTTGCAAAATCACTTCACAAAAGAAACAGTCATAAAGATCTGCAAAATTGTTTGTTTGCTTGTTTTCTGTCTCAAAAGGAGCCCAAGAGAGTGGAAGAAGCTTTATCTGAAGAAGGCTGGGTAGAATCAATGCAAGAGGAGCTTTTACAGTTCAAGCTTCAAGAGGTTTGGACATTGGTTGATCTTCCTAATGATAAAAGGGCAATTGGGACTAAATGGGTGTTCAGAAACAAGAGGGATGAACGAAGTATTGTTGTGAGGAACAAGTCAAGGTTGGTTGCTCCAGGATATACACAAACTGAAGGTTTAGACTATGATGAAGTATTTGCACCAGTTGCAAGGATAGAGGCTATCAGATTATTTTTGGCTTATGCTTCTTTCAAGAATTTTGTTGTGTATCAGATGGATGTTAAAAGTGCATTTTCGTATGGCACAATTGATGAAGAGGTTTATGTTTGTCAACCTCCTGGTTTTGAAGATCCTGATCATCCTGACAAGGTTTACAGGGTAAAAAAGGCTATGTATGGGTTGCATCAAGCTCCTAGGGCATGGTATGAGTGCCTGTCTACTTATTTGATGGACAATAGGTTTAAAAGAGGACTGATTGATAAAACTTTGTTCATTAAAAAGCACAAAGATGATATTTTATTGGTTCAGGTTTATGTAGATGACATCATCTTTAGCTCTACAAACAAGGAGCTATGTAGAGATTTTGAGAAACTTATGCATGATAAGTTTCAGATCAGTTCTATGGGAGAACTCACTTTCTTTTTGGGGCTACAGGTTCAACAAAGGACTGATGGTATCTTCATTAGTCAAGACAAGCATGTAGCAGATGTGTTAAAGAAGTTTGGGTTTCAAGATGTAAAGAGTGCAAGTACACCTATGGAGACTCAGAAACCTCTGCTACCAGATGATGGAAGTCCCAAAGTTGATTTGAAGTTGTATAGATCCATGATTGGATCTTTGATGTATCTTAATGCATCTAGGCCAGATATTATGTTCTCAGTATGTGTGTGTGCAAGATTTCAAGTCACACCAAATACCTCACACATGAATGTTGTTAAGAGGATCTTTAGATATTTGAAAGGTCATCCTAAATTGGGCCTTTGGTACTCTAAGGATTTCCCTTTTGATTTAGTGGCCTACACAGATAGTGACTATGCTGGAGCTAGTTTGGATAGGAAGTCTACTACTGGAGGATGTCAGTTTTTGGGAAACAGATTAATTTCTTGGCAGTGTAAAAAGCAAACTATTGTGGCTAATTCTACAACTGAAGCTGAATATGTGGCTGCTGCTAGTTGCTGTGGTCAAGTTCTTTGGATTCAGAATCAATTGCTTGATTTTGGGTACAATTTTATGCATACTAAGATTTACATTGATAATAACAGTACAATTTGCATTATTAAAAATCATGTTTTACATTCTAGAACTAAACATATTGAGATAAGGCATCACTTTATTAGAGATTGTAATGAGAAAAGGCTAATTCAAATGGTAAAAATCCATACTGATTTCAATGTTGCTGATCTTCTTACCAAAGCTTTTGATGTGGGGAGGTTTCAGTACCTTGTTGTTAGTATTGGAATGATTAATCTCTATATTCTCAAATTGTTTTGTACCAGTTTGTATAAGTATTGGACTGTTATTATGTAATCTTAGTATTGCTATTTTTGTTTCTAACCACTGATAGTTATATTCAATCCACTGCTGGTTGTTCTGTGTTTCTACTAACCATTTTGCAGATAAAAGACAAGTCATTATAGAAGCTAAAGAAGTACTGAAGTTAAATTGTTCATTCATTTATCAAAACAGTTTACAGCTTACAGCTTACAATGAAACTTCAAGTACAAATTAAAAGACTACTTCTATACATGATTTCCTAATACTATCCTCAGCTGTTGGATATGCATGATTGCTAGATATGCATTTGTGATATGCATGACCAGTATGATGATGCAGCTAAGGATCAAAATGGGAAGGATGGATTGATGCAAACGAAGATGATGAAGATGAATACAGTAGACGAAGCACAAAGGACATAGTCATATCATACTTGCATCTACTGGTTTCACCTAAAAGCATCATTCCATTTTATTTTTTCCTTTCCCCCTTACGATGTGTGAAGAAGCACCACAACTTGGTGCAGGAAGACCAAGAACCACCTCTCTGTCTTTTGGGAGTGGTGGATTTCTTGTTCGTGGTCTTGGTTGGGGTTGAGATGATGAAGGTTGGGAGTTTGAAGTTATCTTCTTTGAGGAGTCATCAGAGTCCTCAGATGCATCACTTGGATTCACCATACTATCATCTTCAGATGATGGAAGAAATGGGGATTTTAGTGGTCTTGGTTCTTGTGGAGGAAAGTAGAACTGCCATGGGTTACCATCTTCACTTGATGATGAAGATGATGATGAAGATGAGGAGGATGTTAGATTAACTACTTCTGGTTTATTCCAACTAGGGTTCCACATTGTGATTGCAGTTGATTGGAGACTTTGGAGCAATTAGGGTTTTGATATTGATTGGTGTGTGTGTTATGTAAGATTTGGGTTCTTTTTATAAGTAGAGTTTAGGGTTATGGAAGTAAATAAGGGGCAGGTTAAATGTGGTTGGGGAGTTAATGAGTTTCTTGGGCGTTGGACTGATATTAGTTCTAGAAGTTGACCATATTGACTTACCTGTTCAAACCACGGATAGGTCTTTTGGAACCACTTCTGGTTCTTACTAACTACTGACAACAATAACCTTATTCTCTGTGTTGGTTTTGTGTTTTTGTCTTGCAGGTATGAAGGATTTGTGTGCATAAGGAGCTCGTGTGTTAGCTGCTTGTGTTAAAATGTTAAAAAAAATAAATAAAAAAAATAAAAAGTTTGTGTAATTCTTCATATTTTTGTGAGATCTTACTTATTGTGACACAGTTTTACTTGCTATCTCTCTTGGTACTTTGGAAGAAGTGATAAAATGTATCCGCTGATGGTATGTTTCAACCGCGGATAGCAGTTCTGGAACCGCGGATAGCATGCTGCTTCGTTTTGGATATTACAGGGGATGTTTGGTAACATTGGCAAACCTATATCACTCTCCCCAAATCACAGACGGATCATTTATTTGATTCTCAAACCACTTTCATATGGCGCTCAACCTTAACCCTAATCACTTTCTTTGTTTAATTCACAAACCCACTTCATACTGATCATTCATCACAATGGCTGAAAAGTATTCCACTTCACATAACCTAGTTTCCATCCTCACCAACAATGCTCGATCTGAAGGGTTTCATCAATTGATCGATTTCCTAGTTAACAATCCCATTCACTATGCTTTAACAGTTAAACCCACCATTCTTAAAGCCTACATACATCAATTCTGGAGGAATGCTACACTTGAAGAGGTTGATGGCGTGGAGGTGTTTCGTTCTGCTGTGGATGAGCATGCTATTTCTGTTACTGAGGACATCATTCGGGAAGTTTTGAAGTTTCATGATGCTGATGGTGTTGATAATCTTTCAGATGTTGAGATTGTTGCTGGTTTAGAGAGATTAGGATATACACAGAGGGGTGAAAAGGTACAATTCTTTAAGAGTTTGTTTTCACAACAATGGAAGTTTTTTATTCACTCCTTGTTGATGTGTATGAGTAACAAGACCACAGGTTTTAATGACTTTCCTTCCAAAATTGCTACTGCTATTATTTGTTTATCTGATGGAAGGAAGTTTAATTGGTCTAGGATGATTTATGAGGGGTTAGTACAAAACATTAGGAAGAAGGGTAAATACTATTTGTATCTTAGGTTTGTTCAACTAATTGTAGAACATCAAATAGACGAACCTGTTGAACATACTAGGGAGTATGAAGTACATCATATGCTTCCTAAGGTTTTTGCTCATATGAGGAATCAGCCACAGAATGTACACATTAGAGATGTTCCTTTATTTCCTCACATGCTTACTTTGCCTGTTGATCCTGAGTTTGATGAAGGTCTTGTGTCCATCTCAAACCACTGATAGTCATACTCAAACCACTATTACACCTATAGTATGGACTAGGAGACAGAAGGGCACTAAGCTACCTCAGGCTAGTGTTAGTGGTGTTGTTAATGAGGCTGTCACATGGAGTGGAGGTGACATGATTGGAAGGGCTTCCACTACTGATTCATGCTTTGATGCTGGTCAGGATAGTGGAAACATTAATAAGACCCAACCATTGGCAACTCCTAATGTGGAGAGTTCCTTGGAACTTAACACAGGTGGAGGAATCCCTAGCCAACTGGCTGCTACAGGGTGCATAGATGATCAGGCTAGGTCTGGTGCTATGTCTACTATATCCAAGGATTCACCTCTCGGAGCAGTTAACACAACTCGAAGTGATGAGGATAGATTGGAACATGACATTGAATTGACGGATAATGAGTTTGTACATGATGACTTTTCCAATGAACCACCTCTCGGACCAGTTAACACAGGTCGAAGTGGGGAGGATATTCTTGAACGTTTAAATGAATTGACGGCTAAGGGTGCTAAAATGGAGAATACAATTTCAGGTCTACAGAAGTTGACTGTGTTTCAGGGAAAGGATATTAGGAGATTGAAGCATAGAATGTTGGTTTTGGAAAAAGTAAGGAGACCTGGGGTTGCTGTTTTGAAAGCAATGAGAAGAAAGAAAAAGATGGTGGACTCCTCTCCAGCTCTGAATGTGGAAGATGTATCCAAATAGGGGAGGAGTGAAGGCATGAATTCAGGGGAGGCTGGTGATATATCTGTTGATGTACCTATAGATGAAGATGTTGATAGTGGAGATAATGAATTTTTGGTATCTGATAAAGATGGGAATGAAGCAGTTCTTGAAATTTTGAAGAATGTTGCAGAAGATGTAGTGAAGGACATAAACACTGATGGAATGTCTGAAACCATGGTTAGTACTCTTGTAACCACTGATGCAGTTTCAGACATCACAATTATACCCACTACTATCATACCCACTGCTATCATAACTACTTCCACTATTGTCACAACTCTCTCTGAATCATAACCTAAGTCTAAAGAAGTTGAGAAAGAAGCTGCAAGTACCTTGATAAATCTAAGCAAAACCTCATCTATTTCTGTTCAGTCTACTACAACCAAACCCAGAGTTAAAATTCTAGTTATTGGTGAACCTTTGAAGAAGAAAGTGGTTCAATCTGATGTTGGGAAAGGTAAAGAGGTTGTGTTGAAGTTTAAAAATAAAGCAGAACAAGAAGCTTATGATGCAGAGTATGCTAAAAGTATTGTAGCTGAGGATCAAGAAGCTTTAGTGAAAAGAAATCAATATGAAGAGGAAGCTAGTCAGAGATGGTTAGCTACATGGTATGAATCACAAAACTATCTTGAATCTTCTGAATTAATAAGTGATGAGTATACTGCACAAGAATGGGCTTTGTTAGATGATGAGGAAAAAGCTAGACTTTTGGGTATATTGGCAAGGAAGGTTAGTAAAGAAAAGAAGCAAGTTATAAGAAAGAAACCTCCTTCTATTGCTCAGATGAGGAATGTATTCATGAAGATTATTAAGAATTCAGGAATACATGTTTCTGATAATCTTAGTAGGTGTTCATTTGAAAGAATTTTTGAGATTTATGAGAGATGTATGAGAATTAATCATGATGATTTCTGTCCAATGAATTCTAAAAAGGAGGAAGAGTGGATTAAAAAGGATGATGAATTGATTCAAAGTAAAAGAAAGAGAAAATCTGAGGTTCAAGAGACATCTGATTCTAAAAGATTGAAATTAGTTGCAGATGGTAATCAAATTATTTCTTATGAGTTTGAGCTTAATGGAAGTGAAGGAGTTTGGAAAATTCAAAGACTCAACAATGAAGTTTATGAGTATAATAAATTTTCACAGATGCTTCAGTATAGAGATGATTTGATGAATCTTTGGATACTTTACAAGAATAAGTTTGGTGCAGTACATCCAAATGATTATCATGAGAGATTGGTTTACCATCATTTGAAGATTTTATTTGAACCTACTCATGATGAACCTGAATGGAAAGGACTCTACAATTGTCAAGTTACTAGATGGTTTTTATATCAAACTTGTGGAGTTCATGTTTTAACTGTTTCTAGAGAAATTATTCATATGCTTGTAGAAGGTGATTATCCTCAACTGAATAAGTATCCAGCAGTTATTGCTCAGATATTAAAGCCTAGTTGTATCAAGATGTTAGTGCCCTATGATGGTCAAGCTTACAATTTATTGCTGAAGTATGAGAACATTCTTAAGGCTAGTAAGTGTTTGGCTACATCCTCCAATTCAGATGTTTTGAGCTTAAAAGAAACTTGAGAATTCTGTTGGAATGTATCAAGTTTAGGGGAGGATTGTTGGGTTTTAAGTTCCTTGAATCAAGAATTACTCCAAGTGCTGGAACCACGGACAGGAGATGATATAACCACGGACAGAAGGATGTAATCACGGATGAAGACAAACCGCGGCTAGTAGAAGAATGTAACCTCTGATATTGATATGTAACCTCTGCTAGTATTGTAATAGTCGGTTTAGTTTATTGTATTAGATAAATATGGAAAAGATATTTATCTTGTAGGTTACGTATTGTATAATGTATAGGACTCCTTAGCCTATAAAAGGAGATCCTAGGTTAGGTTAGATATACGTATGTTTTATATCTAAGGTCGATACACTTCAAGGTTGCAAAACCCTAATACTGTAAGAGTATTTGTATTATCAATAATATTGAGGTGTTGAATGTTTATTGTTCTTCTTCTTATGATTAAGTGTTAAATTCCGCGTAATACTTAATAAGTTTTTGTTACAAGTCAGTTTCTATATTAGATCATTTGCTCAACTAGGATCAACAAGGTGGCTCAACTAGACATTGGTAAGGGTAAAGGTATTGCAGCACTAGTTTTGAATTTTAAAAGTAGAGAAGAACATATTGCTTATGATGAAGAGTATACAAGAAACATGATAGCTGAAGAGGAAGCAGCTTGGGAGAAACAGAAGCAAGAAGAAGAGGAGGCTACTCAGAAATGGTTAGCTAAATGGTATGAAACACAAAACTATCTTCAAGCTTCTAATCAAATACAGGATGAGTATACTACTCAAGAATGGGCATTGTTAGATGTTGATGAAAGAGCTAGAATCTTGGGTGAATGGGTAAGGAGGATCAGTATGGAAAAGAAGCAAGTTAAAAGGAAGAAACCTCCTACAAAAGGTGAGATGAGGAATGTACTGATGAAGATTATTAAGAATTCAGGCATACATATTTCTAAAAATCTTAGTAAATGTTCATTTGAGAGAATTCATGAGCTTTATCTGATGTGTATGAGGATTAATAATGATGATTTTATGCCAATGAATTCTGAAAAAGAAGAAGAGTGGATTCAAAGTAGACAAAAGAGAAAATATGAGATTCAGGAGACATCTGGTTCTAAAAGAATGAAAGTGAATGAAGATGGTAATCAAATTATCTCTTATGAATTTGAGCTTAATGGAAGTGTAGGATGTTGGAAAATTCAAAGACTCAATAATGAAGTTTCTGAGTTTGATAAATTTTCACAGATGCTTCAGTATCTGGATAGGGATGATTTGATGAATCTTTGGAAGCTTTATAAGAATAAGTTTGGTGATGTACATCCAGATGATTATCATGAGAGAATGGTTTATGATAACTTGAAGATTTTGTTTGAGCCTACTCATGAAGAACCTGAATGGAAAGGACTCTACAATGGTCAAGTTACAAGATGGTTTTTATATCAAACTTGTGGAGTTCATGTGCTAACTGTGTCTAGAGAAGTTATTCATATGCTTGTAGAAGGTGATTATCCTAAATTAAATAATTATCCAGAATTTATTACTCAGATGGTGAAGCCTGGTGGTTTAAAGATGTTGATGCCCTATGATGATCAAGCTTATAGTTTATTACTGAAGTATGAGACAATTCTTAAAACTAGTAAGTGTTTGGATACATCCTCCAATTCAGATGTTTTGAGTTTAAAGGATACTTGAGAATTCTATTTGAATGTATCAAGTTTAGAGGAGGATTGTTGGGTTTTAGGTTCCTTGGATCATGAATTATTCTAAGTGTTGGAACCACGGATAGAGTTGGTGAAACCACGGACAAAAGAATGAATCCAATGCTGAAGATAAACCGTGGCTAGTAGTAATGTGAAACCACTGATATTGTATTGTAACCACTGCTAGTCTTGTATAGTCGGTTTAATATTTTGTATTAGATAAATATGGAAAATATATTTATTTTGTAGGTTACGTATTGTATTATGTAAAGGACTCCTTAGCCTATAAAAGGAGGTCCTAGGTTAGATTAGATATAAGTAAGTTTTATATCTAAGGTCGATACACTTCAAGGTTGTAAAACCCTAATACTGGTTAGAGTATTCGTATTAATAATAATATTGAGGTGTTGAATGTTTATTGTTCTTCTTCTTAAGATTAAGTATTAAATTCCGCATGATACTTAATAAGTCTTTGTTAAGTCAGTTTCTATAAAGGATCATTTGCTCAACTGGGATCAACATAGTTTTAAGAGATCAAAGAAAAATCATACCATGACATAACATTAAATCTTTAGATCACCACTTTATTTCTTACAACCCAGACTTTTATGAAGAAATATCGTTTGAAAATCATTTAATTTTAAATAACTCTCCCCCTCAATCGATGACCATAGTCGTTGATTGAGTGACTTAAGTTTTGATAAAATGAAGTCCAGTTGATTTCCAAAATTTAATTTATTTTCAAACAAATATTTTCCATTTTTAAAAAAACAATACTTTTGAAATATTGTTTTAAAATGGTATCATCCACTACTTGTCTTGCACAAAGATACGTTAGGTGGTTAAGCTGCTTCTGTTGTTGCTATAAGGCTGAAAGAAAACCATCTGCTGATGCAGTGAGACCTTTGGAGTTGCATCTATCGTGCCAACTATCCATAGAGAGATCCAATTAAGCTCCATTCTTCTTTTGTCGACCCAAGAAATAGTTACCCTTTCCTTTCGGCATCCATTCATCAACTTTTGTGGGATCTTGATCGGGAACATTTTTATAAACCATCTTATCTGCATACGTTTGTCAACACAAACAGATATATGGTAGTCGACAACACCCAAACAGCAATCGACTAATAAAAAATCCAACATATCTATCAGATCATACAAAGGCATGAGGATTATGTGGTCATCAAACTCTAATCATCTAATCCTAATAATCATATTCTAGACTCTTAGTCCTTCGACGTAGGCAAGAATCTTTTTCTGTTAAATATATAGGATGATTAAATAAGCTCGTTTAGATGATATAAATTCGAAAACATTCTCCCTCTCAATCAATAACTCATTTTTGAAAAGTTTTAGATAAGCTGAAGTCATTGATTGGGTTTTGCAAATTTATGAAAACTTGATTCTGATTGATTTTCAAGCAACTCATTTACCACCATTTTGTTAAAACAAATATTTTTCTGAAGAATTTTATAAGGAAAAATATTTGTGTAGGAACAGCAGTCCTTCGATATACCTTATGTTAGGTCACTAAGTTTACAAAACAAGCATCAATAGAAAGAGTAGAGAGGAGAAGAGATCGGATGAACAACTATCAAACACAAATACGCGTAAGAAACTAAGACCGGTTAAGCGTAGAGTATGTGAAAGAGATAAATTGAACAACCAACCCTCAAGAGAGGGTTATTACAAGGTATTTATAGGAAGGGGAGCTAGGGCAACACTCCTACTCCCTTCCTTTCCTTAGTGGACATGGGCCTAAGCTCATGGGCCTTCTACATAAGCTTAAGCAAATAACAAACATAAAGGCCATAATTAAGCTAACTATTACATATGAATCACTAACACTTGATATAGGTTTAGGAGTGATTCCAACAATCTCCCCCTAAGTGTTGGTGATGAATGAATGTAAACGGTGAAGGTACTGATGTAATAGTAGCTTTGACGTCTTCTGACATTCTTCTTTCTTATGAGAAGAATTGCCTTGATTTGAACAATCTCCCCAGTGTAGAGAAATTTTCTTCTTTGAACAGTTCTACTTTGACGTCATAATTATCTTTGTTCTATGTTCTTTGTGATGAAAGTGATAGTATGTTGTCGTCTGCTTCGTTGCTCCAGTGTCTCCACGTCATTCTTCAACATGCTCACACGCTCTTTGACATTGGATTTCAGTACTGATGAAGTTCTTTAAGTCTTTAACTTTGTAGATTCTTTGGTTTGATGAAGAATCATTCTGACTTATGTGTTGCTTTAAGATAGAACTTCTATTAGTGATGATGTTGGCATGAGCATGTGAAGAATCTGCACGATCATTCCGCTCCAGAGCTTCCATAAGAAGAAAACATGAAAACGGTTAGTAATAATCGGATTCCGGCACTTACAAGTTTGAACTTCGAGAGTGTTAACAGCATAGTGTGAAAACACAACTCTAATTCTCACAAAGGCCATTCCTGAACTGGAGTCCCACAAGTGAGATAACGCGATGTACCGAAGTACATCTACAGTTCAGATGAGTCGCTGAGGTACACCGAAGCATCACCTCACCCCACGAATGTAGACCGTTTGAGACACACTAAGCGTAATCCACGGGGAGTTACAGAAGTGACCTGCTGTCAGGGCTGTTTGATGTTGAACCTGGCAGGAGTTTCAATTCAATCACTGAGGATCACAGTTGTGAACCTCTCATAAATGTTCTCGACAGATTGCTAAGATCTGTGAAGGACTCGATAACGTACCACTGATGTTCTTATTGTTGAACATCAAGTGATGATATGTCAAGTGTACCTAAGAGATCTTTTGATGAATCTCGTGGCTCTAGACTCAATATTGCGTTTTGGTTTTCCTGAGCGGAGACTAGGGAGAGGATCTCCTTCTTCAATATCAGCAATCTCTAAGAGAAAGCCGATAGATTATGTGGGGTTCCCTGTGAGAATGAAACAAGCTTCTTTTGATAGAAACTTGAGTGGCTAAGAAGGTTTAGTGCATGCGTCACTGGGTCCATGGCGACTTTTAATCTTCAATACCGGCGTCAATAAGTGACAACCAGTAGCATATGAATTGAACCCGGTGTCTTCCCTAAGTTGAATAATTTGGAGGGCTATTTCTTTTCACCCTTTTCTTTGCATTTCTTTTTAATTCTTCAACTCCTTTTTTCTCCGATTCTCATTTTCTCCTTTTTTTATAATCATACCTAAGGACTTCTAATTCTAACTATTGGTATTGTCCTTGGGTAGATCCCTCCGGCTCTGGGGGATCATAGGACGGTTATTCCTAACCATAATCACCTTATAACTCCATTGCCATAAAACCATTTTTCATGAAAATCTCTCAAAGCGTTTATGAATGAAAAACATGTTTGAACACTTCAAGAGTTTTAGATTTTCATAAATACTCCCCCTCCACATGTGCTTAAGAGTTTTAACAGAAATCTGCACAGTGAGGAAAGAGCTCGCACTTTTGAATTGATCGACTCAAGATAGAAAATTCACCGAGGGACACGGTTACGTTGCATAGTTAAAGAGGTACATTGTCAGCTTTTAGGTGACAACTAGCTCTAATAACTACCTTGAAGGTGTGGACAAACCTCGAAAGGTTGTCAAACCCGTCAAAGTTCATGTCTATCAAGAGCTTCTCGAATAGGTACAATTTACTTGGATATGTCTTTGGAAGACAAATCTTTTCAATGTATGACTGTTCAGATCCCGTCAATTCATGGGTTAAGTCTTTTCACACAATGATTCAATAGCAATATCACAACATATTTCTTATCACATAATTTTCTCCCCCTCAAAAAAGGCATATAAATGTTGTTTTTGAAGAAATGTTGAGAATAAATATGACCATTTTGAGTTTTGTGGGAAGATTACACAAAGAACGTTTTGTGAACAAAGTTTTTAAGTCAAATACTCCCCCTCAACAAGTGATATAAACGGTTGAGGTTTTGAAAATCATAAGGAGAAGTACTTGTTCTTTTTAGCAAAAACCTTGAAAAATGAAAGGTTTGATAGGTTTTACTCAAAAGTAAGAAGCTTTCACTCCTTTTATAAGGATTGTGGCACTGAAGCGTACCACAGGGTCCTTTCTTGACAAGAACGGGTTGTGCACTGTTATGTGTGCAGAAGCCATTTTCATAATAAATCACACATCCAAATATATATGAAATAGAAGCAGTTCAAGGGGTACCAAGAAGTCCATCAATCTTGCCAGGAATGCGAACAGGGCGTTGATAGCCGGCGATAGCAATCCTGGGACGACCACCTACAAAGCTCTCCAGAGTTCTGAACTGGTCCCGTCGATACAACCTTTCATCAATCATGGTGATGATCCTCTTCACATTCCTTCTGTCTTGAGAATTCCATCGCTTTGGAGACCCAATGCCTTCATGTATCGCCTTCAACCGATAAGCCAAACCATCCTTAACCTTCTTCAATGTGTGATCCCCAAATTTGTGAATATCTCTACACGCCATCAAGCAATTTCGTTGAAGTTCACTGCGATAAATGACGCCGAATGGTTTGCTGACGAGGGTGTATTGTGGAAGCTGGTTGATGTCGAGAAGATCTAGCTGATGTGGAGTGAAGTTGACACGGGTCTGATATGATTCAACTATAAGCTGGAGATCTTCTACACGTTCTTTGATTACTATGCTTCTGATGAATATAAGCAAGGACTTGATGAATTCACGTTGTACTTCAGTCGAGAATTGTCTCATGCGTCCCTGTACTTTTGCAAGATACATATCTTCAATGTCGTTGAGAGACAAATTCTCAAAGTCCGCTTCACAGAAGGCATAATCCCTTTCGTCTTGTCATTTGACCACGATATTCCTTAGGAAAGTGTAGTCCCATTTAAATGAAAGATCAACATGTATAATGGCAACGATACCTTTAGTACTATATACTGCATCTTTAGACTTGCGAACCTGGCAGCTCTTGTAGTAGATTCATCGGCGTTCTGGCCAATGATGAATCTCGTACAATGCATCGATGTCATACTGTTCTACCCTGTTAGAAAACAAGTGAGTAGCCTTTTCCTCGATGGCTATGCAGTTTGAGTATATGGGTGCCGGGAATGGAATCGTAAGTGATGTAGCGTATTTCCTTGAACCATCACCACCGTGTAGAATAAATTCCAAGTCGTTGATGAAGAAGTACCAAAATGGAATTTTAGGCTGATCTGGTTGGCCAATTTTTGGTAGAGGTTTAGACCAGTCGGTGTAATATGGAGGGTTGTCCCGTTTGGTGAAGTCGATGTTTGATTCAGGGTTGAGCCAATCCATGTTGTTAGACATAGCTCATGCTATATTATCAAGGTGATACTCTACTTCAATAGCAATTTCCGAGCTATCTTAGAGCAGTTGAAATGCTTCATTCTTGATGCGCTTCAACTCGGATTTCGTCATTTTTTTCACACGGAATTTCTCTTGCAAGAACTTAGCATGCTCCAATGTACTACCGTTTTCTAGATCTTGACCTTCAGGTGGGTAGGGAGTAGAATTAGCAAGTGAAGAGAACCGGTCGTATTCATCGGTGTCATCTTCATCTAGCCATGATACGACGTCAGCCTTAGGCGCCTTCTTCTTCTTTTACTTAGGCCTGGATGAGGATTCTGGTTTCTTAACTTTGTCGAGAGAGGTGGGTTGTTGTTGGGGCTCATGGAATTCCTCATCGTCACCACCCGTATACTCAAAGTGATCACCGGTTTTCTGAGTCTGTGTTGGTAACTCAGAAGAATCCTGAGGTTTTTCAGTAGAAGAGCGAGGAGGAGACCTTTGTTGAGCTTGAGTCCGTTGGGGTGGAGGTTGCATAGAAGATGATTCACCAGACTTCTTCGGGCGTTTAGGCTCGTCATTCTTATCCTGATCCTTATCGTCATCGTCGCGTGGACGCTTAGGCCTTTCAGCTTCTTCTCTGCATGCTGATTTTAGTTGGTATTCCAGCAATGCTTCAAACAATTTACCTTCGTAGGAGGCAAATGTTGCTGATCGTTTTGACATTTGAGCTACCAGCCGGTTAACCAATTCAGCATTTGAGAAGATTATGGGATCAACTGGATTGATGTTCACATGCATTGGAGTTGATTTCATAGTCTATTTGGCTAGGTGTAAGAGATTCGGATAGAGTTGTTTGGTGAACATCTCCTTTGTAATTCCAGGAACGATGTCAAGAAGGAACTTGTGAGTGTATCCTTTGATCATTTCGTCCATTTTCCCTTGAATATCATCTTTCATGAGCTTCTGGACATATTCCCTTTCAACTTGCATCTTGTCGTTCTCATCATGAAGATACTGTATCTGATCAGCGAAGAAATTCATCTTCTTGTAGAGCACGTCTTTCTTTCTGACCTGTTTGACAGCTTTAACGATTCGTGTCTTAGTTTGAGAGATCCAAGATGCAGTTGGCTTCTTCACTGATTTGGATGTTGATTTGGTTGATCTTTTTGATGGTAGTGGTGAGGAGTGAGAAGACGAATCTGATGATGATGAGACATGAGGAGACTCGGGGTCCTTCGGTGGTTCAGAAGTTTCCTCCTTAGAACGAGTGGGACTGTCTAGAAGAAATTTATCATAAGCAGTTTCTTCTTCATTTCCAAACATAGTCTTATCATCACCCTTAGAATCATCAGCAGGATTTTTCTCAGTCTTATCAGTTTCTGGTTCTTCAGTATCAAAGTTGATGGGGTCCTCAGTCTGCCGTTGTTGTTGTTCGTGGGTG
Source organism: Chrysanthemum seticuspe (assembly GCA_019973895.1). Lineage (NCBI taxonomy): Eukaryota > Viridiplantae > Streptophyta > Magnoliopsida > Asterales > Asteraceae > Chrysanthemum > Chrysanthemum seticuspe. Next base: position 278,897,569 of record BPTQ01000004.1, on the reverse strand, counting down.
GTGGTAGCACTAGTTCCCTTATCGGGTTGATTAACCGCATCAAGAACTGGTGTGGCTTGAGTACCACCACTTGAACCTCCAGGGCCACGAGTTTGATCTTTTACAAATGCTTCGGCAAGATGTTTATGTCTGAGTTCCTTCAACTTCCTTTGATATTCCTTTTGCTCATCAATGGGTTCTTCTTCTGAGCTCTCCTTATCATGCTCAATCACTGGATTTTTCCCTTTTCCTTTATCTAATGGCAGACTGGGAGGTCTAGCTACTGATGGAGTAATATCGGTTGTTGTTTCAGAGTAGAAGATCTCTTCGTCTGATTGTGTATCTTCAGAGCTTTCGTCCACTAGCTTTCTTAGCGGTTCAGGCTTTGGCATGGGAATTGGAACAACTTCCTTAGAAGGAACAGTACTTTTACGAGGAGGATTCCTCTTGGGGAACTTCCTCTGACTCTCAGTGCTTGCAGCACTTCCTGTACTCCCTCTTCTGGTTTTCCTTGTCGGTGTACCAGAAGATTTATCATCAAGAAAACCAACTTTGTTCTCTTTCACAGCTACCAAATATCTTTTATAAGAGTAGAGTTGTTTGAGTTCATCTAGAGAAGGAGATCCGGCAACACAGCACCTTGTTTCTTGGTAGTTGACTCCTTAAATCTGACTGTTAGAGTGGGTTCGGACAACACGTCAAGATTGTCGGGGTCATTGATTCTCTTGGGGATATCAGGGTTATATCCAAGTGCTCTTTGGATCAACAGTTTAGTATATCTGATATAAGGAATCTTTGAGCCAAGCTTTTTGAGGAATGTCATCATGTCATCCCATATCAGAGCTTCAACTTCGATGTGTTTCATGTGGATCAGAGCCCAAAAGATTTGCAGTTCCATGAGCTTGGGATGCTCATAGCCGCTGTCACGACCGGAAACGGATTTTGTGATGATGATATAAAGGGTTCTCGAAGGCTGAGGAATGTTCTTAAGATCCACGTGAGAATGCTTATTAATAACCCCTGAAGCTTCATCATACCCAATATCAATCAAAAATTGCAGAACAGTCTCTTCAGTAGGTGCAGCAGAGTATTCGGTTGGTATGATGTCAGGAATGAGGAGAACGGCTCTTAAATCTGTAGGAGTGATGGTGATTTGCTTGTGATTGAGTGTCACCGTCACAACATTCTATCCTTTGATCTTTTGCATTGTAGTCCAAAACTGTTGAATGTATATCTCTGGAACAGTAGCAGAGTGGGAGAGCATGTTCTGATAAGGATGGTTCTTCAGAATATCAACAGCAATGAGACATGAAGATTCTGAACAGGTGAGGGTTACAAAGTCAACACGAAGGTTGTTCTTTCCAATTTTCATTGGATAGCCATAAAGGAAGATATCAGCAATGGTGAGTACATTTGGTGCATCCACATTCATTTGAGCGTCCATGTCGAGATCTGAAATACATTTAGCCAAAAGAACCAACATATCGAAAGACATTATGTTAGTCAACAGATGGTTTTATTGTCTAATAATTTGAATGAAATATGTCAATGATTGTTACGAGTCCAAAATCACTTGTTTGTTCAATAGTCCAATGACGTCGTGATAAGTTTTGAGAGTTAGTTAACTTTAGGTTTTAAAGTTTATGTTATCTCATATTTTTCACAACATATTACACATTTAAGCTTATTAGTGAGATTATTGGTTTCGTGACGTTATGATTTATTTATTTACAAGTTCGCACGCGTAACAATTCACAATGAAGGTTTAATCAAGGCTTAGGCGTAGAAATGGTAGCTTATGCGTAAACAGGAGTTATACGCATAGACACAAGCTTATGCGTAGGATCCTGACTTACGCGTAAGAAATATTACGCGTAGGAACAGGGGGACCTTATGCGTAGAGCTTACGTGTAAGCGCATATAAAACCTTACGCGTAAGGCTTACTCGTAATAGTAGACCTTATGCGTAGAGGTCACTGTTTACGCATATCCTTCACAGGATACGCGTAGTCCCTTATGTAGAACCTTACGCGTAAGATTTCTCTTACGCATAATATTCTACGCGTAAGGTGATCCTTATGCGTATATGGTTAACAACCTTGATTCTGATTTTTACGAGTAGCAAACCTGAAATAAATTCATCACAGCATCAATATTAACATCCACATTCATTGTATAACAGATTTACTCACAAACACTCATTCAAATAGTTACGCGTAAAGAACCTTATGCGTAAACTAAAACCCTAAAATTCATGAATTTCGCGTAAGAAATCTGGCCATGGAATTTGCACCAAAGTTTTTCTGGTAGTTCTAAGAAGTCATGTGAGTGATATAACCAAGTATTAACATCCAATTTGCAGTGAATCAAAAATACCCAAATCTCAAGAACATTAAACGCTAATCTCTAATTCTCAATCAATTAGTGTTTCTGGGTTGTTTTAAAGCCTAGATATCATCAATTCACCATGATAACAACATCACACAACTATCTTTTTGACCAAAAACATTCACATTTGAAAATACCCAAACCCACGCATAAACCCTAGTTTTTCAAATTCAATCAATACGTGATTCTGGGTGCGTTTTGAGTAGAAAAATGGTATTAGTGATGTTAAAGAAACGTTTTGACACTATCCTTTTAACCTCAAACACACAAACATGATCATGTGTTCTTACGCATATGCGTAGAACACAAGAATCACTAATTCTCACGTTTTGACCGTTGGATTAAAGAAAGATTCAAAACCATTGTATAAAAACGTGTTACAAACACAAAATCACTTACAGATTGATGATCAAAACTTCGGATTTGTGAAATGATTTATAGGCGTAGGATTTGTTTGGTATAACTAATAAATGTGAAAATTAGGTTAGGTTGAGAGTTTTATTAGAAATAACTTTCAGATTTTGACAGTTTTAGTCCCTCCACCTTTTCATTTTCATCCAAAGCCTTTTAACTTCCATTTTGGTTACCAAACGAAAGATTTTGAGAAAGAAACTTGACGACACTCCCCCTCGACTTAAAAAATAATGAAAGGTTATAAATTATAGTCCGAGGAGTGTCAGTGAACCAGAAATGTGACCACCATTTTAAAGAATCAACCGGGATTAAGTAACATGCAAGTACAGTGATATTTTGAAATAGTTAAGAATTTATTTTCTCCCCCTCAACACTTGATCAAAAAAAAACTGAATTTTGAAAGATTTGAATGTTGACGGAAGAAATGTACTTGCCATGTTTGAAGAAATATAGATAGAAGAATATTTTTGTTGTTTTATCTGATTTTCTATTTTTGTATTTTGTTTCTGAAAAATTATTTACAAAAGAGATTTTGGTGTTTGACTGGTTTTTAAGACTGTTTTAAGAGTTCATCCAATTCCTCTTGAGTCAAACACCGCATACCAATCCGGTGGACCAACTCATTAAACCTAGCGGGAGGCAAGGCTTTGGTAAGAAGATCTGCCAATTGGTATTCTGTACCCACAAAGTATAATTCAACTGTACCCTGTTCCACATGGTCCTTGATGAAATGATAGCGAAGATCGATGTGCTTAGATTTCGAGTGCTGAACTGAGTTGCACGAGATCACAATGGCACTCCGATTGTCGCAGTACATCGGGATTATGTCAAATACGTAACCATAGTATTTGAGTTGTGTTCTCATCCAGATGACTTGAGCACAACACGCCGACATGGCTACATATTCTGCTTCGGTTGACGACAGCGATGTACAATCCTGCTTCTTCGATTGCCAGGACACCAGTTTATCACCAAGAAGTTGTAGTGCTCCTGAAGTACTTTTCCGTGAATCTAAACATCCTGCGTGATCAGCATCTGAAAAAGCGATTAGTTCAAAACCAGAATCCTTCGGATACCAGATCCCCAAGTTAATGGTTCCCTTGATGTATCGGAGGATTCTTTTAGCCTCAGAGAGGTGGGTTTGTCTTGACTGATAACGGGAGCAGAGATAAACGGCAAAGACAATGTCAGGTCTGCTAGCTGTTAGATACATGAGAGACCCAATAATACTTCGGTATTTTGTAGGGTCCACTAATTTCCCATGTAAATCAGCGTCTAGCTTCTTGGTATGAGTCATTGGTGTGGCATAAGTGTCACAAGTTTTCATTCCAAATTTGTTTAACAATTCAAGGGCATATTTGGACTGACTCAAGAAAATACCACGGGGTGATTGATGAACTTGTAGTCCTAGAAAGAACGTAAGTTCACCCATCATGGACATTTCAAAATTTTTCTTCATTATTTTTGCAAAAGCGATTGAGTACTTTTTATGTGTAGACCCAAAAATGATGTCATCCACGTAAATTTGAACAATTAAGATATGTGCCCCGTGATATTGAATAAAAAGAGTAGGGTCGACCGAACCTTTGGTGAAATTATTAGCAATGAGGAAAGAGGATAGCTTATCGTACCATGCCCGAGGAGCTTGTTTGTGACCATACAGAGCTTTGTTCAGTTTGTAGACATGGTTCGGAAACTCAGGATCAACGAATCCTTCTGGTTGGCTGACATAAACCATTTCTTTCAGTTGTCCATTTAAAAACGAAGTTTTGACATCCATCTGAAAGACCGTCATATTCATATAAGCCGCGAACGCGAGAAATATCCGAACACCCTCAAGACGAGCTACCAGAGCAAATGATTCTTCAAAATCAATACCCTCCTCCTGTCTATAACCCTTAGCTACCAGACGTGACTTGTTTTTGATTACGTTCCCTTCAGCATCCAATTTGTTCTTCCAAATCCAATTAAGACCAATGACGTAGACCCTGTTGGTCTTTCAACCAGTTCCCATACTTCAAGACGTTTGAATTGGTTGAGTTCTTCCTGTATGGATTCAATCCAGTTGTCTTTTGTCATTGCGTCTTTAATGTTTTTAGGCTCAGATTCGCAGACAGTGAGAGCATAAATGCAATGTTCACCATCTGTGTGAAGACGTTGTCTTGTAATGACTGGTTGATTCGGGTTGCCAATAATATTTTCCAGAGGATGGTCTTTTGTCCATCGATGTGTAGAGGGTTGATGTTGGTATACATTGTGCAGCTTGTGAGGATTCAAATGGTTTGTTGATGATTCCGCGACATCAGGTGTAGCAGTTTCATTAGCAAACGGGTTAAAGAACGCATTTGGATCAAAATCTGCAGGTGGGGATACTTCATTAAGGACATCATCAGTCGGTTCATCATTGTTGGAAGTGGTTTGTTCAACTGTTGTGGTGGAGTCAACTGGTGGTGCTTCTTCAACCGTAGTTGTTGTAGCAGGTGTATCAGGTATAAGAGTAGTATCAGGTTGAGCAGCGGAAACATCGGATACACCTGGAGCACGTTCATCAATATCGTCACTGAATAGAGGAGCAAATAGTCTTTCCATTTGTTGACGAGTGAGCTGGGGGCTTTGTGCAATTGATGATGGGGTTTGAGGGAAGTTTAAGCGATTGTGACCGGGTTCCAAGCTATTATACTCAGAAGCCATTTACGTAAGTTCATCAAAATGAGCATGAATCGTTTCCATAACCTGCTTTGTACGAAGATTCCAGATCTGGTAACCTTTAGAATTCTCACAATATCCAATAAAGACTCCAATGTCAGCTTTGGCTTTGAGCTTTCCAAAATCATCACGATCATTATTCGGATAGCAAAGGGATCCAAATATATGAAAGTGTTTGAGATTCGGTTTGTGGTTATGGAGAAGCTCAAAAGGTGTTTTGTAGTGACGTTTAGTAATCATTGAACGATTTTGAGTATAGCATGCAGTTGATACAGCTTCTGCCCATAAGTAATCTGGAAGTTTAGCATTGATTAACATTGTTCTTGCAGCTTCCACTAACGTTCGGTTTCGTCTTTCAACAACTCCGTTTTGTTCTGGTGTACGTGCAATAGATGTCTGATGCTCAATTCCCACTTTCTCATAAAATTCTCGAAGAGTTTGGTTAACAAATTCAGTTCCTTTGTCTGTTCTTATTTTGGCAGACGGTGTTCCGGAGCTGAACTTGAATTTTCGTGAGAAAGGTGATGATCATTTGTGGAGCTTGGTCTTTGCTTCGAAGAAAGTAGACCCAAGTCCATCGTGAATAGTCATCAACAATTACTAAGATGTAGCATTTGCCATCGATCGTTTGCACACGCATCGGGCCACACAAATCCATGTGAAGAAGATGAAGCACATGCTAAAAGCTGTGTTCTACCTTTGAAGGAAAATGAGCATGAGTGCTTTTCCCTTGTTCACAAGCTGAACAAAGGTGATCTTTAGAATGCCGGAATCATGGGAGACCTTCAACTAGTTTGTGTCGAGCAAGATTGGTTATAGTTTGAAAGTTTAAATGTGAGAGACGACGGTGCCATAGCCAGGATTTTGTTGATGTTGCCTTTGAAAGTAAGCAGATGGGTGATGAAGCAACCATGTCTTGCATAGAGATAGTGTAAAGACTAGAATTACGCGAGCCAGACATTAGGTCGTTTCCTTGTAGATCACGAATGAAACTAGATTTATCCCTGAAAGCAACCTCCAAATCTCCATCACAGAACTGACCTACTGAAAACAGATTGTGACCGAGGCCTTCCACATAATACACCCTGCTAATTTCGATGTTCCCATTGATATAGTCTCTGTAGCCCATGATAGCTGCGAAGTGATCATTACCGAATCTGACAGTGCCAATGAACTTTGCAATAAAGTTTGATAACAGTTTAAGGTTGCCTGTCATGTGTCGGGAACATCCGCTATCAACAATCCAGAGAATGATCTGTATCACCTGCATTACACACAGACGACACAAATGGAATAGAAGTAGATGTGGAACCCGAAATGTTAGAGGGTTCCTGAGCAGTTATAGTACACATACACACATCAATAACTTTAGGCATCCATTTAAATCCTAGTGTGTTATATATCCATTTCTGCCATCTCCAACTAGTATTTTCTTTAGTCTTAGTGAATGCACTAGGTGGTACTACATTCTTTGGAGGTGAAGCTGGAGCTACAGGGACAGCATTGCGTTTCCTAAAATCTAAAGAGGGCGGTCTACCAAGCACAGACTTAGAATGATTAGTGGGCCTAGAGGTATTCCGATTCTTAGGATTCCTTAAACGAGAGATGATAGCTTTACCAACACATTTTTCATGACAATCAGAATTCATACTTTTACGACAAATAACACAAGGTGCATGAGACTGAATATCAAAAGTACTTAAAGGTTTAGCATTCGTTACATCAATATTTCTATTACATTTGCCAGACGCAATATTTATAGTGGAAGCAACGTGAGTCTTATTCATAGTCCTAGGGTGTTCTTCTACTTCAGCATTCTTTATTGTTCTTTTCTTAGGTCGCAACTTCCTATTCTTCCTTGTATTGCTCCTAGGCTGTGAAGTGCGGATGTTTGGAAAAGAGGCAACTATTCCTGTTTTAGTAGAAGGAAGCACGTTAGCAACTTGTGATTTGGCAGTAGGGGTTCTAGGTTCACGATTACTAAGTGTTACTGGTGCTATTCTCTTAATCACGGTAGGCGGAAGTTGTTCATACTTTCCTAACATTTCTCTTAACTTAAAGATAGTGTGCACCAATTCTTGATTTTCAGAACGAAGATTTCCCGAAAAATTCATGACTTCCTTAGTGTGTGCAAGGAAATGATCAAGCTCGTTTGATGCTTCATCACGAGTCTTTTTAAGTAAATCAAATATGACACCATATTCCTGTTTAACTTTTACAAGTTCTTGTTCATATTTTGAGATTTGACATTTCAAAGACACGTTTTGATCATCCAGTTGCTCAAATTTTAGATTAAACATTTTGGATTGCAACTGGTTGATTTTGTTTTGCAAAGCAAGTTCACGATTATGACAATCTTTTTGACACCATTGAAGACGACATTTTGCATTTGAAAGCTCGTTAATCAATCGTTCATTTTCAGCTTTTAAAGACTCGATCTGATGCACATTATCAGAATACTCAACAGTTACCACAGAATCAACAGTATCAGCAGAGATATAATCAGAGGGATATGACAAAGAATTCAATAACACAGCATTATGGACATCAGCACAGATAACATCTTCCAAGAGTCGATCAACATCTTTACTCAACATTTTCTTTTTACGTTTAGAATTAGAAATACATGTTTCTGTTTTCTCGAAAACGACCTTCATCAATCCAAGTTCCTTATGAAAGTCCCGTTCCCAAGACAATGCACAATGTTTCAAATTTTTAACATTTGGTAAAAGATTTTTCTGAAAAATGTCTCTTTCTTCTCGCGCCAGAGGCGATTGAAAATGTTAAACTTTGATTTCAGAATGATATTCTATCTCATGTTGTAAAAGTTTGAGGTCAGCCATGAAAAGGTCAAAATATCTAAGAATTTTGCGATTTTCAGGTTTTGAATTTACTTCACTGATGGAAGGTAAAGGACCATAAATTTGTGCATAATCTGGTTGGGGATTAACATTAGAAGACTCAGACGTTTTTATGATAATCCTTGGTGTGTTAAAAGAATCCGTTGGTGTGACGAAAGTGCCGGTTTTGAATAGTTAAAAGGTTTGTTGTAAACAACAGTTTCTAATTTGGATCGACTCTCGTCTTCTGCATCTAATTCCTCTTGACGATGATATTCAACAACACTCATAACAGAATTATCAATTTTATATTCTGCACTGGAAACTTCAAGATTCGGTTTGAATGCTTTGGTTGAAAGCTTAGGTTTGTAATCAGCAAGATTCGGTCCATATCCATTTGGATTGGGTTTTAAAGTAAACTTTTCAATAGCTGTGACCGACTCACCATGTTTGTAAACAACAGTTTTAAACTCTTTAAGTTTGTTTTGCAAGCCGATAATTTCTTCAAGATGATCATCTATTCATTTCGTTGAATGCTTTTTGTATGCAGAGAACTGTTTTTGACAAGTTAATAACTCAGCCTTAGCTTTTTGATTTTCCAAGGTAAGAGCGTTAATTTGCTTTTTATGTTCATGTTTCAGTTGTTCTATTTCAGACAACAAAGCATTCTTCGAAGCGGCTAGATCACGCATCTGTCTCTCTAAATATTTTTCGTTTTGATGAGATTTAGCAAAGGCGGCTTCAAAACCTTTTTCACGTTTTTATTGAGTTTTGAAAAAGTTGAGTTGCTTTTGTAAACATTCAAAATCCTTGGTTAACAGTGCATTTTTACTTTTTAAGTCCTGATTTACTGCACGACATTCTTCCACTATGGATTGTTGGTTTTTAAGCAACAGATCAACATCTGGATGAGGCAAAAGTTCGGTGTGTTCAACGTGAGTCACAACATGATCATTATTTAGATCCTCAAGTATAACCACGGAGTCAATTTGATTATCAAAGGAAACCATAAGGTCATCTTGATCGTCAAATGTAACTACGGGGTCTAGTTGAAAATCATCGGAATGAGATGTGGATGAATCATTTTGAACATTTTGAGCCTTGCCGGATTCAGATGTTGGCGGAGATATTAGATCAGAGATAAATATAGTTTGTTCGGGTACCTGAGACAAGCCATCAGTGTCATATACTGGGCCTGTGTCACTCATGTGTAACTCATGCATATTAGCCATCAACATAATAGCTGCATTGGCCTGCAAGTCCTCCATATCATCATCTGAGTCTGCATCTGCCATAAAGCTCTGTTCTTTGTCTGTGAGAGTTCCACCAGCTTCATCCTTAAGAGCCAAAAGTAAAGCCTCCTTGTGATAAGCACTGCCCCTAGTCCTCGGCTTTGGGCATGCATTAGCCAGGTGTCCCTTCTCATTGCAGTTTTAGCATCGAAGACCATTCAACCCATTCTGAGCATTTCCCTGTTCTACCACTTGAGCTCTGTTGTTATTCATACCCATAGCATTAAACACTTGACCACCGCCCATCTGACGACCATAACCACGATTCTGAACTTCAACTCGTCCATTGTTCAAAACAGCCTGATTCCTTGTGTTAGATGAGGAACGAATACGATTGTTGGATTTGTTGGTATAACGGCCAAAAGCATTAGCAATCATAACAAATCCTTGTTGCAATGCTTCGAACGGATTGGATTCCTCATTAGCTTGACTATAAAGTGCCTGATCATTGTTGTTGTTGTAAGGAACCAATTGAGTTTGTTGAGTTTGCTATGATTGATCATGTGGTGTGATGGTGGCAGTTGGTTGAGTTGCTAGTTGAGGAGGATAACTGTTTTGAGCATACAAGGAAAGTTGTTGATTTTCCGGATGTGAAGATGAAGCAATTTGAGCACGGAGAATCCTTTCCTTATCAACTTCCTTTTTATGAGGCTTCAAGTAATCGTACAACAATCCGTATGTAGAATGATGCATGTTCTTCGCTTGACGGAGAAAAATGACATACTTCTCCCATTCAGGACCAAGACTACTCAGGAACTTAGTATTAACTGCAATTCTTGGCATGATGATGTTGTGTTTATCCAAATCATTTATGATGTCTAAGAATCGATGATGATAAGACTCTAGTGTCTCTCCAGGTTAAATCATGAAGTGTTCATAAGCCAAGTAAATTTTGGATTCCATATCCTCCTGATTGAGTGCAGATCCTTCCATAAGAAGATGAATATGTTTCCACATCGCCTTTGTAGTCTTTTGAGCATCAACACTTCGAATAATTGGGTTTGGTAATCGTAAAAGGATATATTGCATTGCAAGCTCATCAGTGTCACAATTCTCATTTTCCGGTTATTCTCATACTCCATATTCATCATTTCATAGCGGTTCATGCATGGTTTTGCATTTTACATTAAACGTATTTTCATATTAAATAAACGTTATCGCGTGAGTTTTTATTTTGTATATTTAATCCATTACTTTCAAAAATGATCCCGAGGTATATTTAAACTTACATTTAGTTTGTAAAAGCTATATTTTTAGTTTTCCAAGTGTTTCAAATTTATTTGGTACATAATCGTTAAAATTAAATTATTACGTCGTTTTTCTTAAAAATTATACGATAATTATTTTATCACTCAATTTTCACAAGGAAAGTATTTTTACAATTTTTATCATCTCATTACAATCTATTTTGATTTACTAAAAACTTACTTGTACCAAAAAGTCACAATTATCTACAATTTACTTACCTTTTCTTTACAACTTATACAAATTATACACAAAATATATACAAGTAATAATTTGAAAAAAAAAAAAAAAAAAAATATTTTGAGACACAAACCCACAAAAACCGGCCCTAAGGAGGGTGAATTTATTGATTGGTATGGTTCAAGATTATTCATGTTTCTACTCTTCCTACTAAAGTCTTATACATAATTAATCCTCATTCATTTTCTCATAGTACCAAGGTGTTAAAAAGTTTATTTCTCTCTTTTCTTTGGCTCCACAAAACCGGCCACAACAACAAGCTCAAGGGGATCAAAGTTTTGCAAAAATCTTGTGTTTACAACCTAGTATATATCCTTTATATGGTTTTGAAATAAAAACCAAGGATATTTAAGTTAATCCTTGTTACCTACACCTCTTCATTTTCACTAGTAAGCATATTCTTATCATTTTCATGTTTCCTTGTCATTTTCATATGTTTCTTTTCATTTTTGGAGCTTATATGCATGTTATGTGATTTATACCATTTATTTCATGATTTTAGAGGTTTTATATACTTATAGTCATCCTATAATTATTCCCAAGGTATTCTTTGGTCTTGATGGTGATTAGGAACCCATGACACCCTAAGAAGGTGTATGGTAGGATTAGATTAGCTTTGGAGTTGATTTGAAGGGATTAGAATAGGTTTTGTCCGAGAAAAACTATTTTCATAAACTATATTTTAAGGTTCTGTCCTTGTTTCAATTTTCTGGAAAATCCGACACTTGGTACAAAACTTTGGCCTTGATATTTAGAAAATATACTTTAAAACGAATCCGTGGCCGCTTGAACGGATAAAAACGGACTTATAACGAAGAAGTTATGGATTTTTAAAGTTTGACGACGAAACGTATATTTTCTGAAAATTTCAGCTTGCTGTTTTTATATATTTCGGGTCAAAAACGAGTCTTAAGCTTCACAAATTATTTCGACTTGTCAAAAATATATTAGTTTACTTCGATACGAAGCTAAGGACATATATTACGTAGAAAACGGATTTAAAACGACAAAGATATGGCCATTTTCATAAAGTTGCCGTAAATATTATTTTCTGAAAATCTATATTATTTTTACGTTACAAGTATTTCACTAGCTGTAACGACCATGTTTGCGGCTGTTTTTAACCATGATGTGAAACTTTTTGGAACGAAATGTCTTCTAGTAAAATCAAGTTCATCGGCCATGTTTTTCAAAACAAAAAGCTGTTTGTCAAGCGGAGTCACAGTGAATTAATTACGGATGTTCAAACTTGGCCGAAACTTATTTTCTGCACACAATTAGCCAAAATCACCAACTTTAACCCTTAATATCTTTATGTTCGAGACCTTTTGGACAAAAACTCCTGAACTGAAACTTCTAGATATCGATACAAACTTTCCAAAACCGTCGAGTTCGTTCTCTAACGATCGACGTACCCCGTTTTACGACTAGTTTTCCAAAGCCATTTTTGTTAATTTCATGAAAATTCCTTCGACATTGTTTTGCGACGAAAAGTGGAAATTTCACCAAAAATCATTATAAAACCATTATAGGATGACATTTTGACGTAAAAACATGTAAAGTCATTTTTGAAGGGTCAAGACGTCAAACGGGTATTTTTCGACGACAAGTGTTATTTTTCAAAACTCATAAATGGTATAAATAACATACGAAATGCATGCATAACAACATATCATAACTCAAGTCATAACATTCATTTTAGGTCGCGGATAGTTTCCGAGCCTCATTTTCGTGCACATCATTTTGTTAGCATATTAATCACACCAGGTGAGTTCATACCCCGCTTTTACTCATTTAAATTCCTATAAACTATTTGGGGTGAGATACATGCGTATTTATCAAACATTTAAACTCTTTTGCCAAACAATATTACTTATACTTTAGACTTGGTGCGTGTTGCGACTAGACTTAGACAAACATCCCAATATTTATATGTTGGAAGGCCATTAATTTGGATACAGCCCAACGTGAGTCGTTGGAGGAACATCCCAGCATTATATGTTGGAAGGCCATTTTTATGGATACATCCCAACGTGAGTCGTTGGAGGAACATCCCAGCATTATATGTTGGAAGGCCATTTTTATGGATACATCCCAACGTGAGCGTTGGAGGAACATCCCAACACAAGTTGTTGGAAGACCCTTGTGGTGACATTTATACTTCTTACTACTTTAATGCGTATATTCATGATTGTCATTTTATTTTAGGCAATGGGTTGTGAACACACAGGTTGCAAGTTTTGTATGGGCGGAACTTGGAACTGAGTGGATTTACAATGCCTTTGCTGTGTGAACATTTCTCAAAGGATTTCAAATCATTTTATTACAAACTTATGAACTCACCAACCATTGTGTTGACACTCTTTAGCATGTTTATCTCAGGTCTTAAGGTGATAGCATTTCATGGAGCTTTTGGGTCGCATGGCATACTTTGGAGTCTTGGGCTTTTAACAATTACCATTCGACATGTTTTGTAAACTCTTTATGTATTATCAAACCTTGTGATTTCTTGTTGTGTAAACTTTAACTTATTTATCGAATGGTAAACTTTTCAAAACGTCTCATTTTAGAGGTCGTTTTCTGTATCCATACTTTGTGCTATGACGTTATACCCCAATGACACTATCGTTCCGCTGCGATATTTTGGGGGTGTGACAATCAGCTTCATAGTGTAGAAGTTCTTCTGCATTCAGGTCTGCAACAGTAGCAATGTTTGATTGTTCATCTCTTGGTGGATTAGCATTTGGATCTCCGGGTACAATGACAGTAGGCATCTGAAATGGACCTTCCAAGATAACATTCTTTAAGAACTTTCCATGTGGCTTCTTCAGATCACAAAACCTAAAGAACCTAATCACCCATTGATCGTAGTTTTCTGGAGTGAGCATTGGAGGTCTATCAAGTGATCCAGCCTCATGAATTGATTGTTGGCTACTTAAAGCTTCACACATCTTTGAAAACCAAGTGGGTTCGTTAATAGTGTTCCTTGATGGATGTTGATTGAAATCGTTTGTGTAGGGTTGAACTTGAAGACTTGGTGGTGGTTGAACCATTTGAGGTTGTGGAATTGCTGCAAGTTGTGGAGTATGTTGTTGATTAAATTGTTGTTGATAAATTGCTTGTTGTTGATTCGATTGTTGATGTTGTGGACTTAGTTGTTGTTGTCGTTGAGTATAAGTGTAAGGGAAATAGTTAGAGTATGGTGGTTGTGACATGTTGAAAAACTTGTGTTGTTAAATGGATCTTTGTAGTCGAATGAACCTTTGTTGATAAAGTATCCTTAGGCGTAGAAATCACAAGAAAGCCAAGTAGCACTTATGCGTAAAAACACCAATGTTACGCTTAACAGCAAGAGTTACGCGTAGGTTTAGCTTACACGTAAGTAAGGAGAAAAACACTAAAGTTATGCGTAAACCGTAAGTTAGGCGTAGAAAACTTAGGCGTAGGATTTCCTTATGCGTAAGACAGAGCTTATGCGTAAGATGAATCTTATGCGTAAGAGGTTCTACGCTTAAGCTTAAGCTTATGCGTAAGTTTAGGGTTTTTAGCCCAAGTGATCTTTTACACTATCACAGTGCAAAAGATATCCCAAGTCGACGTATTTTCAGGCTTATCCAAGCAAGAAAACACGGAGTAAACCACGAAACTGAAGATCAAACCAAGGAGTGAGTTACGCGTAGTTTTAGGGTTTTACTACGCGTAGAACTACTCGTAAAAATGATTGTTCCCCAAAGATGTTTCTAAACCAGATTTTTGTGATGAAATAGCTTCAATATCACCAAGATAACACAAAAGTGTGAAACTTGATGATCCAAAGTGTCTAAAACAGTTACGCGTAGAAAAGCTATCTCGTAAAAAACCAAGCTCAAAAACGATGATCCACACGTAAAGGTTGAAACTTTTTGCCAAAAACAGTTATTTTAACACCTTAAAACGTTGAAAGTACAAGAATCTTGGATTAAAAAGTGTAAAAAATCAGTTTTTAAGCGAGCCAAAGTTCGAACCGTTGTTTTACGCGTAGGACCAAAAACCCACTTCAAAAACAAAAATGATTCACCCAACTATTTGGCGATTGATACCACTGTTAGGTCACTAAGTTTACAACACAAGCATCAATAGAAAGAGTAGAGAGGAGAAGAGATCGGATGAACAACTATCAAACACACATACGCGTAAGAAACTAAGACCGGTTAAGCGTAGAGTATGTGAAAGAGATAAATTGAACAACCAACCCTCAAGAGAGGGTTATTACAAGGTATTTATAGGAAGGGGAGCTAGGGCAACACTCCTACTCCCTTCCTTTCCTTAGTGGACATGGGCCTAAGCTCATGGGCCTTCTACATAAGCTTAAGCTAATAACAAACATAAAGGCCATCATTAAGCTAACTATTACATATGAATCACTAACACTTGATATAGGTTTAGGAGTGATTCCAACACTTTCTTTATTTTGTTTTAGGATAAGTGCACGAAATTTTTGAAAATTGATTTAGTGCAGCACTTTCCTTCTTTTGAAAAGCGGGTTGCTATCAGAAATAATAGCAAGCCATTGTTTAAGCACGTATTACAGTCTGAAGTAACTGCAAGCCATAATTTTGAGACATGTTTTGAAAAGAAATAGTTACACCTCCTGCTCGAACTTCACCTATGGTCTCGTGCCATTGTTGAATGACATTTCTAAGACCGTAGATGTTATCGAAACCAGAAGACATGTCTTTGAAAAACAATATTTTTGGTATTTTTCAAAATTTCTGATTTTTATGGTTATATATATATATATATATATATTTGTATTATGGTTTTTGAAAACTATTCACAAAGATAGACAAATAGTTTAAGAGGATGATGATACGAGTACCGAGAAAAGGAAATCGTTCAGCACTTTGTAGAAGATAGAAGTCATCATCTCTTAAACTTTCACCACCAAAGCATTCGAGGCTCTTGAATCGTCGCAAGAACTTGAGCCTTCAAAAAGTGAATCTTTGGCAGCTTCCCCCTAAACCGACAATCCTCGTAAAAAGACTATTTCCCTCAAGAAGAAGAAGTGAAGCAAATAGTCTAATTGTATGAAGCTCAAGAACTGGAAGAAGACGATAAAAACGAAGTAACAAGTTAACACAGATCATTTCTGCGGTTATCAAACCAGAAATAAATGATTAAGCCTGATCACATGATCCTGTTGTGCGTCCTCGATGTACACATTACTCTTCGAGTTTGAGCAGTTGTCTATTTAAGAGAACAATATATCAACATCTTCATTTCACCAAATGCATTCCAGTTATCTAACATACAACCAATCAGCCCATAATGTACACATGTAGCCAACAAGAGTAGAGACGATGACATCTATGTAACATGTTGAGTCACTAATCATCTCTGCGGATGTCAACTACGGAATAACTGAATTAGCTCGATCAAGTGAACATGTTGTGCATCCCTGATGTACACATCTCTCCCCTGATGGTTGCGATCTCATCGGAATCATCATTTCATTGTGTACATGAAGAAATAACCGGAAGCACTACCATAAATCATATAGAAGATGTCGATAAGCAATATCATCTCACGCTCTGCATATTCTTCTCATATTTCTTCCTACTAAAAGCTGAGTTAACACATACCAAAAGTATCCAGAGACCACTTCCCCCCAAATGGTTGGAATAATGAATCCTTCCCCCAAATAGTTGGAATAATATATCCTTCCCCCAAATAGTTGGAATAATACATCCTTCCCTCAAATAGTTGGAATAACACACCAAAGCCTACGAGTTAAACACTGAGTTTCTCTGAGGTTATGATATTTTTCTTTCCCGAGATTACTTCAATAGAGAAGAAGTATTAAATTCATCACGTGTACTCATTGTGTGTTTAGATGTATATCTCTTTCCCCCTTGCTGGTTTTGATACCTCATAATCAGAAACACATTATACATGCCAAATACTCTTGAAATAAACAAGAACAAACAATTAGCTCAACTGAATCCTGTGAGAATCAGCTGCTACAGAAACTCTCTCTGACTATCTTTATCAAATCATATGTAGACAATTTGAAGTGATCACTAATGAAGAAAACTCAATATACCAAACTTGAAACTGAAGTCGAATTCCCTACATTTGTATCTTAAGCTTGCACTTAATGATGGAAGAACGGTGTCGAGAATCTATGCTTCAAGCAAATCTCTAAGTACTCACAACTTAAAAAAAGTATGAGACATTAACACCTCTTGAGATTATCCACATCGGCGGTCTTTAACCGTCCACCCTGACTGCTGGTAACTAGATAAACCAAGTCTTCAACTCAAATTCTTAAGCCCGAGCAAGTTATCAAATAAGAACACGCCTTTGTAAAAGTCAACTTCAATCTCAAATAAGTGATAAATGATTAAATCTGAAGTAATCAACTTGTGTTAAATGTCCAATACGGGAATAAATATACAACCGGGTGTACAATGACCCACTGAATGAACCGGAATACATGATTCCTCAACATCAATGCATTCTTCCTAAAGTATACATGTAGAGACTGATCTGGAAGATTCACCAATAATGTTTTCGAGCAGATGAGGTAGTCATTTTCCTTAATGTTCATGTGGTTGATTTATAGCATGAACATTAAGAGGAACAATAATCCGTGAAGATTTGGCAAAGGAATACCAAAGAGAGGATCATTAATCATGAACAATAATCCGTGAAGATTTGGCAAAGAAATACCAAAGAGCGGATCATTATTCCATAGTGCAACTGCAATATTACGATAGTTGAGTCAGCAGGAACCGGAGCAGGAACTTTAGGAACTGGATGAACAACATTCGTTGGAGGTTGGAAGTACTCATCAAACATATCTTAAAACAATGAATCCCAAATAAATAATAAATCCCAGTTATCCTTAGTAAGTGAAACATTAGGCGTATAACCATTACAAAAATATCCAGCAACATGTAGATCCACTTCCCCTTTTCAAAAGTTGCATATGATGTTTCCAATGCCATTTTTGATTTGAGCAAGTGAGTAAGAATACAATCACCGGTAAGTAGATCCATTTGATACCTATCATTTTATTCACACTTCTCCCCCTCAAAAATTGCATATGAAGTTGCCATTTTTGATTTGAACAAGTGAATAAGAATATACTCCAATGAACGTAGATCTACTTGATGACTAAATGAGCATGGGAAACACATGAAGCTCGTTGATGGAGAATGTAGATGAGGATGGTCATTCTTTGAGAGAATTTCTGTTAAACTAAAGTTAAAATGCGCTAAATTGTACGCCTTTCTTTTCTTTGAGGAACGGGGCCTGAAGTGTTATCTGCAGACGCCATAGTGTTGAAGAACAAGGCCTGAACTGATGTGAACAGACGTCATAGCAGATTGAATATCAAGGTTGAGTTACTTGAACCCGTGAGTTATGAGATATCAATCCATTTGTTTTCAATACTTTAAGCCAGTCCATGTAGTGAAGAATCAAAGTATCTGCAACTGAGTAAGGATTACTTGCACTAACATTACAAGCTTGATTGCATATATATTGGTTAGTGACATTAGTATCCAAACCCTTTGCGGTTTCCGGTAGGTATCCACCTAAGTCCACCATCCTTAAACATTCTACCAGACGGTATCCACTTATGGCAAGGTCTAGGATTGTTGATATTCTTATGCACAGTGGAAGACTTATTGGTATTCCTAGACTCCAAAGATTTAGCAGTTGGGATCCATCTAGGTGAAGTTTTAGGTTTGTTTTGCTTCATGACATATTGAACCTTAGCCATGTTAGTAGTCTTAGTGGATTGTACCTTAGCATGTGAGTTAGGAAAATGTTTCTTATTCGGAAAAGACTAAGAATTTCTAATTTCATTTTCTACATGCTTAGCATTCTTCTTCAGATAACTACTCTTATATGCAAGCCAACCCCTAGTCTTTTGAGTGTTCCTAGGTAATGGTTTACTACTAGTAGCAGTGCCTTGAAATCTCGTGAAATTCATCACCCTAGGTATTGCACCTAAAATTCTGTCTTTTCGAATCTGTGCCTTTTTCCTAGGTTCTTCTAGATAATAGTTCTTCCACAAGTCATTCGTATCATATGAATTCAGGGTTTTAATGCTTGGTTTTGACACTATTTTCGAACTAATCCTAGAGGTGCTGGGAGTAGAAGTGGCTACTTGTTGAGGGTTAACGGAGCTAGAAGCCTTATTCTTATGTAACTTAGGTGAAGTGACTGGTTTTGACAAAACGTTTATCGCATCAACTTGGGAGGCAAGCCTTGTCTTTAAAGATTTTGTTCTTTTAGATATGAATGCAGTAGGCTTCCTAACAACGGACCGGTCTCTAGTGGGATGAGAAACTGGCTTCCCTAAGGTTGACGGTTTTGTAAACTTAGTGTTCACATTATTCCCTTCGGTTTTTTTAAGCTCATTCTGTAAGGCAACAATAGCGAAACTCTTTTCCTGAAGTTGAGCTTTGAGATCATCAATTTTTGCTATCAAAGAGTTTGTTTGTTCTATTGACTTAGTTCTAGCTTCTTTGACAGAGTCACTTAGTTCTATCTGATGCTTTCTCAAAGACTCATTTTCCTTTAGTAATTTGGCCACACAAACCGCTAATTTATCGTTTCTTATTTGAATATCATCAATAGTATTAACATCAGAATTACTTGTAACCAAATTAATTTTAACATGGATATTAGAAATATGTTTCTTCACATTGTTGATAGTCGAGTTTTTGGTTTGAAGCTGAGCTTTTAAATCATTTATTTCAAAAAATTCATGAAATTCAGGAAATTCCAGATTTTTACATGGTTTCTTAGTTTGAAAACTTTCCTCCTTTCTTTGTATTGCAATTTCAAGTGAAATGCAATGTTTTTCAAGTTTTGGGAATTTGTTTGAAAGTTTATTAAAAGCCTTTTTATCAACCATATCATTTTTTTTGAAATTACTAGACTCAGCCTCAACCAAGGAACATTTATCAGAATCATGTTCAGCATTAAGATCAGTTTGTTTAGGTACATTAGCATATGCACTATGTTGAACAGTTAAGGGTACCTCATCATATGACACCTGTTCATGTTCATTTATCGGTCTGATATCTGCATCCACATCATGTGTAACAAGAGTCACTAAACTACCGGCTGTTTCAAGCTTATCTGCCTCTGAGCCCCTGTATTCAATGCCAACTGATCCATCATCTGGTGCTTTACCCATCTCAACACTACAATCTCTTGATTGCACTCGACATTCATTCACCCTTCATACTTCTGTATCCACATCTTGTCTGACAGGAGTTACTGAACAGCTGGTTACATCATTCTTTGTTGTCTCTGTTATTCTGCATTCAGCAACACCCGATCTTTCAACTGATACATTACCCGACTCATCACAACTATCTCTCAACTGCACCCGACACTCATCCACTTTTTCATCTATGAATAACTCCCTCAATGTACTTCTCCATATTATCCATGAGTTGGATTAATCTCTCTATGAACATGTTAACTTCCATTCCAGTGTGATTATTAAATGACATTTCAGTCATATAAGAATCATAATCTGAAGTGAATTCCCTACTAATGAATGACTGAAATTGTTTGTGGATCACTTAAAGTGCTGCAATGGAACGATCCTTTTGAACCTTCTCTTTGTCAAGTTGTAGCTCCAATTTCTCTAAATTTAACAGCAAATTTCCTGTTAATGGGGATAAGTCCTGACGGAAAAGGGCATTACATGTTCGTTCCATTGTTATGGAAAGAAGTAACATGAAGTGAGAGTAAAGTTGCTGAAAGGGCACAATGCAGCATTGCTTTTGCATGGCATTCTGTAGCATGAGCAAGTGCAAATCTTTCTCAATGGACTGTGAGCATGAAGAACTCAAATAATCATTGATTGATTCCATCATCTGTAACCGTGCAGTATAGCTAATATTCTCATAATTGTCTACAACATCATACAGTTTGAGTACTTCTGAAATCACTGAATCAGGAGTGTTAGACATGATGTTGATGTATACACGGGATTTTACAAGTCTGTGATTTAAACCGAGAAATAGAATCTTTCGTGGGATTTTACTAAAATCAAGACCAAACCGTAAGAGAGTGAGAAGTAGAATGTAGTAAAGAAACTAGAAGATGATAAGGAAGTGAAAATAAATTGGTGTTATGGTTGAGTTTGTGATATTCCCTAATTCTTTATATATACCCCCTACTTCGGAAAATTAGGGTTTGAAAACAAGGGATTTGTATGTTGGGTTTATAGACAAATCGCAGGAATTGACAAATCTCAGTCCTTGACAAATCGCACTGGAGACAAATCGCACAGGAGACAAATCGCACTGTAGACAAATCGCACCCTAGACAAATCGTACCCTAGACAACTCGCAGCCAAGACAAGTCGCAGTATAAGACAAGTCGCAGTACAAGACAACTCGCATCCTGATTACCAACTCGCTTAAACGACAACTCGCTTATCAGACAAATTGCTTAAGACACAACTCGCATAGTACACAAGTACACCCACTACTTCCACTACTTTTTCCTTTCTTGTCGTTTTGTCTCAATAGGCAACTCGCATAAAAGATAACTCGCTTCAGAAATATGTGACAAGTCGCTTCAATAAGCGTACACAGAAGAGACAACTCGCATCAAACTTAAGACAACTCGCATCAAAGAAAAACAATCCGAGACTCAACTCGCATCCAAGATACTTTCAAAAACACCACTTTTTAATCCTAAAACAACTCAACCACGATGATTCAAACCTTCCAAACCAAAATCTAAACACTTATAATGATTATAAATACAAAAGTACAATCAAAATCCAAACTTTAACATTAGAAATGATCTAAATGATGCAAACTACTCTAAACTCATTCAAACCCAAAAACCTTATGAAAGCCACTAGAAATCCAAGAACATGAAAGATGAGTGATCAAACCATGGCTCTTGATACCATTTGTAACATATTGGTTTTCATAAACACATCACATAACACAATATGGTTCGAATAGTTTAAGGTTCTAGAGAGAGAAAGTAGAAGATGGGAGCCTTTCTAGAAAGAGAAAGTAAACAAAAGAAAGAAAGGTTAGATTAACTGAAAGGTCCAACCCTCTACCTTGGGAGGTAGATGTTATTTATAGTTACATACTAAACGTCCTCCTTCGGACTGTGGATCAGGCATACAGTGGGTAAATACCCGTCCTTCCTCCACGGTGTTACACTAAGCTAAACTAAGCTAATAACTAACTAATAAACTACTAAATAATGATATGTCTACGAGCTAACATATGCTAGACTATATCTGGGGTGACCCACTTCACAATGGAATTTCCAGTTCCTAACACAATTACATTCTTCTTCTTCTCTATGATGGGACCAGTTCATCCAGTTCTATTATTCCAAAGTCAGAAAACTTGAAAGGATCATGAACCTCAAAGGTTCTTTTTTGAGGACTTCTATAGACACTGAGGACTGCAGGTTTAGTGTTGGGATGAATTCTGATATCAGTGATAGGTTCAGGCCTCTTTCTGTTTGTCTTTACCCAGTTGTAATGATCAATTCTTTTCTGCCTTATCTCAGCCATCCTTTTTTTCTCTTTCATCCTTCTTTTTCCTGCGGGCAAGCAGTTCAGCATCCTGAGCTTCTTTGAACTTTCTACCAGCTTGTCCACCTGCCAGTGTCTTACAATCAATGCCAAGTTTTTCAGCTTCTTCATGAACAACCTTGACCAAGGCAGCTTTGCTCATCTTTTCTTCTTTAGCCACTTTCTTTGCAAGTTCCTCTTTTTCAAGATAAGTACTCATTTTTTCCACAGTCAGATAGTATAATTTTCCATTAATTTCATGTGGGATCCTGATAGGTTCGTCAAGGTCCGGTCTGACAGTTTTGGAAGCAGGTACCAGAGTTTGTTGCTCAGGCTCAGACGTTGTCAGAATGCCTTTGCCTTTATCAAGAGGAGGGATTGTTGATGATGATGGTGTTGTAGGTTGGACTTGTGAAACTGGAACATCTTGATTTGGCTCTCCCTCAGTAAGTGAAGGAGTTTGTTCTTTAGTGACTTTCTCCCCCTCAACCGTTGCTTGGAACTCAGTGAGAGCAAGAGTTGGCTCGGGCACTGAAGTTGAGGGAGCAGACTGACCTTTGAATGCTTGATAGATTTTAGATACCATAGACTTGATATGTGAAGTGTCCTTATAAAGACCAGTGAACTTTAACACAAGATTGGCCTGAGATGTCTCTAATGCTGTCATTCTAGGTCCAAGATTCTAGGAATTTGAAGACTTAGCCAGATTGGCCACATTTTTATCCAACAAACTGAGAAAGGACTGGATCGCCCCTACTGATGAACTTAGACCCTGAACATTTGAGTTTTTGAGCAGTGTAATGAGTTCAGTAAGGCTTGATGAGTTCTTTACATATGTATCAAGAACCTTCTTGTTCAATACAGGGTCATCTTTAATAGCTTCTTTCATAATGTCCAGTTTGGTGTGAGCATCATGTGGGGGTTATGGGTTCTGTATCAGCAGGTGGTTTTGTCCCTCTGGGTCTTTGTCTCCCAAGGACCTTTTAGACACTAATAGGTGTTTTCCAATGTCTTCTCGAGGGTCAGTGTTGGTGGTGAGTACATCTTAGCAGGGGGTATAGTTCCCTCTGAGTCTTTGTCCCTTGTTGCCCCTTCAAGCACTGGTGGGAGTTTCCCAGTGCTATCCTTAGGGACTGTGGAGTGAGATCCCTACTAGTGGGTTTTTTGTTTACCCCAAAGTCTTTGGGATCAGTTTTTGTACCCTCGGACAAAAGCTGTGATTTGTGAAAGTCATCATCAGGCTGAGTGTAAAGCGCTCCCCTACTAGCGGGTTGTTTGTTTCGCTCTAGATCTTAGGGAGTAATAGTTGGGACCAAGGGCAACGATTGTGAGGTGTCAGTGTCATTCGTTGTCACCGAGGGTGTTATTGCTTGGTCACCTAAGGGTGTCTTTTCATTCTAGGGTCTTTTTCGTCTTTTCACCTGTGTTCCTGAAGCCTCAGGCCCTGGGACTTAGGTTTGGTTTTAGTCCCAGTCTGAGTCTTTCCCTTTTTCTTTTTAGGAGCAGGGTTTGGAGACACTCAATCCCTCTGGTTGTTTACAACAACCATATGGGCTGTCAATTCAATATCAGTGACTAAGGATGGGATCCTTGTAAAATTTGTGGCGCTCAAAATGGCAGGTAAAGCGGCAAAGTTATAGTCATAAGTGTAATTGCATCCTAGTAACTCTTGCAAAGAACAAGAGACAAATCTAAGGTATGAAACGTATTTCACCCTAGTTTTGCTCTAGAGCTTGGTTACGAGATCATTGTAAATGATCTCTCCAATTTTGACAGTGGTCCCTGTAATCAAGCAATAAGCCACCATCAACTGAATAAAATTGATATGTTCAGTGGATGAGTGGCTCCCTCTGAGAACCTGAATCATAAAAGTAAACAGGATCTTCCAAGCCACAGGAAAGGAGTTCTTGGTGACAGGAGTCTTGTCCAGTAACTCTGGTTCAACAACAATTTTTGGTAACTCAGCTTTAACAACAGTTGGGTCAGGGTTTTCAACATATTTACCATTATTATAGTCTAGCACAGTTGAAAAGCAAAAAGTTTTATAGTCCAAAGTTAGTTGTTTCTCCCCATTTAGGACTGAAAATTCGATAAGAAACTCCCTGAGGGGTCTTGGTCTGTTCTCATTAGTGGAGGGTGTCGGGTCAAAGGTCACAGCAGTTGCCCAAAACTCCCTGAGGTAGTTTTGGTACAATATATAGGGTGAATTTACAAAGGCGTTTTACAGTGGGTAGTTAAATAAAAACTTCATGATTCCCTTATAGGCTGGGACATCATTCGTGTATTTAAAGTTTCCTATAACATTTTTTATTTTGAATTCTACATTTTTCAGACCTCCTACCCACTGTGGTGTAAACATAAGGCTTTGAGTTCTTGCCATTTTGAATATGAAAGGGTTTTTTGTTTTTTGATGACAAGAAGATCAAAGAGATTTTTACCAGATGTTTTTGAAGAATCAAGATTTGTAGTAAAAAAAATTTATTATGTAGCAAAGACGAAAACTTTTTATATCAACAGATTTACACAAAGCATACACAGTTTTTTGAGTTTTGAAAAGAGATTTTGACAGAGTTTGTTTGCAAAAAAACTGTGTGTGTGTGTATGTTTAGGTTTAAGAACAGGGTATTTATAGACTGGTGAAAGGGGTTAATTTTGCACATGTGGAAATTTTGAAAACTGTTTTTGACAAACGCTTGATATTCCACCTTAAATGCAACCACTCTAGTACCCGCAGTTCTTTTTGCGTGTTTCTAGATGAAACAGTTGCATAGCATAGTAAAAGTGCTATTGTAGAAGTGATGGTCACCAATAAAATATCCTTAGGATATTGGATGTGTGTATAGGCATTTAATGCCAAGTGGGGTAAGGTGAGGGATGTAAGGGCCCATGACATGGATGACAGACGGGTCAAGGAACATATATTCCTACATTAAATTGGCTTGTTTACCAATCTAGGACATTAAGTAACTGAATACTTAGAGCATTTAGTTACTCATTTAATGTGTTCTACATCCAATGTCAGGTACCCTAAATGAGTTTTACTCTTTCAATGAGATTAATTTAGGTGTTTATTTTGTTTAGTGACCATTATTCAGTGAATATGCACACTATATGGAAGATGATCAATCAGTGGACTGTTAATCGATGTTCAACATCCCAAGTTATGCTTTCAGACTTGTGAAAGTGGGTTCATCTAGTGGTTTTGTAAAGATATCAGCTAACTGATATTCAGAGGGGATGAAGTGTAGTTCAGTATCACCTTTCATGACATGGTCCCTGATGAAATGATACCTAATCTCAATTTGTTTGGTTCGTTGATAGAGTATAGGGTTATTAGAGATGGCAATTGCACTTGTGTTATCACAAAAGATGGGTACCATCTTGTAATGGATGTCATAGTCACTGAGTTGACTTTTCATCTATAGTACATTTGTACAACAACCTATAGCAGCTACAAATTCAGCTTTTGTTGATGACATAGCCACTGACTGTTGTTTATTAGTGCTCCAACACACTAATTTTCTTCCAAGGAATTGGCAAGAGCCTGAGGTAATTTTTATATCCATGTTACAGCCTGCATAGTCTGAGTCTGAGTATCCTTTGAGGTCAAAGCCTGGACACTTGGGATAGTTGAGCCCAAGGTTTGGTGTACCTTTCAGGTAACTTAGGATTATCTTGGCTGCAGTGGGATGGGACTCTCTTGGATCAGACTGATATCTAGCACATAGGTAGACTGCAAATTAAATATCCGGTCTTAAGACAGTGAGATACATTAGTGAGCCAATTACTCCATGAAATAAGGTTTCATTTACTAACTTTCTTGCAAGGCCAGGCCCTAAGTTGTTTGGAGGAACCATGGGAGTTTTAACTGGGGAGCAATCAGAGATCTCATATCTCTTTAAGAGATTTCTAGTGTACTTCTCCTGACTGATGGAGATTCCTTTGTCAGTTTGTTTGATTTGAAGTCCAAGGAAGTATGTGATTTCTCCCATCATTCATTTCAAATTCCTTTGTCATCAGTTTCTTAAACTATTTATAAACCTTATAGTTTGTTAAGACAAATATGATGTCATCAACATACACTTGGACTAGTATCACATCTCTTTTAGTCCTATAAATAAACAAGGTTTTATCTATCTTTCCTATGACAAACTTGTTTTGAACGAGAAAGGCTGAGAGAGTTTCATACCGGGCTCTTGGAGCTTGCTTCAATCCATATAGGGCTTTTTCAATCTTGCAGACATGTTCAGGAAACTCACTGCTTTCAAATCCATGGGGTTGTTGAACATAAACTTCTTCCTGAAGTTTACCATTGATAAATGTACTTTTGACATCCATTTGGTATACTTTGAAGTTGATGTATGTTGCATATTCCAGGAAGATCCTGATGAATTCCATTCTTGCAACAGGAGCAAATGTTTCTTCATAGTCAATTCCTTCTTGTTGATTTTATCCTTTGGCAATAAGTCTAGCTTTGTTCTTAATGACTATTCCATTCTCATCAATCTTGTTTTTTAAGACCCATTTCATGCCAATGACTAGAACATCTTTGGGACATTTGACTAAAGTCATAACTTTGTTTCTGTCAAATTGTTCTAGTTCAGATTGCATGGCTTGTACCCAACTTGGTTGTTTCAAGGCTTCTTTGACTGATTTTGGTTGAACATCAGAGAGAAGTCAATAAACAAACACTCACTGGCAGAGGCAGCAGTTAACTTAGCAGCCATGCTTCTGGTGAGCATGCCTTCAGTAGGTTCTCCAATGATGTTAACAAGTTCAATGTCCTGAGACCTGGTCCATTTATCTTGGGGTCTGGGATATGAGCTTGTTGAGGTTTCAAGGGTTTGAGGAACATCTTCAGTAGCTGGAGATTCATTGATGGTATCCTGAGATTCAACAGGGTATTAGGTTTTAGCTTGTTCAGTTTGAACAAAAGGAATCTCAGGTTCTTGAACATTTTGTTCAGTATGATCAGTCACATTAGGAAATTTTTGAGTATCAATGAATTCATTGATAGTTGGTTGGGGAGGGTTGTAAGGAATGATGTAGCAAGAAACATCAGCATAAGCCTGATACTATGTAGAAGAATTGCTTTCAGGATGATATTCATCAGGAAGATATCTTGATGAGTCATCAATTCCTATTTCTTCCACAGAGGTGTTTGAGTAACTGATTACCTTAGTACTTTCATCAAAGGTTATATGAAAGGTTTCCTTAACTTGTTGTCTTCTAGTGTTGAACACCCTGAATGCTTTAAACATTAGTGAGTAACCTAAGAAATAACCATCATCAACTTTGGCATCAAATTTGCCCAACTGGTCTTTGTGATTGTGAATGAACACATGACATCCAAATACATGGAAATAGCTGATGTCAGGGAGTCTTCATTTGAAGATCTCATAGGGTGTTTTGTTATTTCTTTTGACAATTACTGACATGTTTTGTGTATAACAGGCAGTTTTGACTTCTTCAGTCCAGAAATGCTTAGACAGCACTGAACCATTTAACATGGTTCTTGCAGCCTCAATGAGTATTTTGTTCTTCCTTTCAGCTACCCCATTTGTTTAGGGGTATAAGGAGATGAGAAATTTTGAGATATTCCATTTTCATTAAAGAAACACTAAAGCTCATGATTTCTAAATTTAGTACCATTGTCAGTACGAATTTATTTAACATGGATGTCATTTGATTCTCAATCTTCTTGATGAAGGACATGATTTTTTCATCTATATGACTCTTTTTGGTGAGGAAGTATACCCATGTACATCTTAAAAATTCACAAAAAATGACCAGGTTGTACTTCTCATGTTAAATAGATCTTGGACTGACAGGTCCAAAAAGATCCATGTGAAGGAGATGAAGGCAACTTTTGATTGAGAAATTTTGTTTTGTTTGAAAGGAAGCTTTATGATGTTTTCCATTTTCACAAGCTGAGCAGGTTTTATCCTTTGAAAACACAAGGGATGGTAGGCCAAGGACTTTGTTTTGTTTGGCAAGGTTGTTTATGTTTTTAAAGTTTAGATGGGACAGTCTTTTGTGCCAAAGCTAGTTCATGGTTTCAGTGGCTTTAGTAAAAAGACAGGTTCCATTTGGAGTTAAGGTTGGCATGTCCAAAACATAAACATCCTCTCTTCTAGGGGCTATAAGAACAACTTATTTATTGTCATTGAAGATTATGACATGCTTATCATCAAATTGAACAATGTACTTAGCATCACATAGTTGACTGATGCTTACATAGGTTATTCTGGTAAAAACTATTCCATTATAGTTTAATGAACCATAACCTTCAGCGGTACATGATGAATTATCAACAAATACTACCTTAGGTCCTGGTGATAAGGATTTAAAAGGTACACTTTTGAGAGGTCATTTAAGCCCTTAATTGATCACTTTTGTATCCGTTACTACTTAATTTCTTTCCTTTTCACTTTTTAGGTCTCTTGAAGGCAAATTTCTAGAATGACACTTATTCGGACGAAAAGGCGCGAATATACGAAGAAAATGACCAAAGTCAAGAATCGAGACACTCAGGCTGCTTGAATAAAAGGGGACGGTGTCACGGCTTAAATGCGACGCCGTCGCGACACATCTTGAGACGACTCAGAGAGTAAATTGCTGTTTTACAAGTGACAGCATCAGGTTTAAAAGAGTAGGGCGTCACAACTCAGACGGCCTAGATTTGGATCCAGACGGCGTCAGAGGTTGAAGGCGACGGCATCACAAGCATAAGGCGACGCCATCACAGAGTTAACGTAGCCAGGACAAAATCCTAACGACGGCGACCCGACGGCATCACAATTAAAGAGTGACGCCGTCGCATATTGTAACTCTATATATCGAATTCCGATTTTCAGTATTTTAGAGAGGTAGTTTTGTGGAGTAAAACCAAAACCGAACTTTGGCTGTCTTGGGCAGTATTTAGGGTTACATACCCTATTTTACAACAAGATAAGTGATTTACTTCATTAATCCAATTGTGTCTTCAATTGTTTTGGTGTATGCTTGCACGTTTTCCATGTCCGGCTAATTTACTTGTGTATTTGCTTAGATCTATGAAGCCTAGGTATTGAATATTGATTGGTTGTTTCTTATCATAATTGTGATTGACCTAGTATTGTGATAGGTCATCTGTTGTGTTTTTAATGCTTGATTAATCTTTGTTAAACCTTAGCTTATAGTTACTAGTGGAATTGTAGGCTAAATATCTAAAGATAACCTTAGTGTTAAGTTTATGAATCAGAGATTTCGTAGTCATTAACCTTAGGTAGCTTCAAAGAGTTAGGGATAAACGCATACCATACGACTTTAGAAGACACAACGCGTTAAGAATAAGGACGTGACAATTCAACCATCAATAGGAGATAACTAGGGAATAATACCATCTAGTAAATACATTTTTAATCATCATAAGAGCATACAACAATAGACATAGACTACACTCACCTTAGTTTAGATAAATAGATAATAGTAGAGTGATCGGTAGAAATACCAACCCCCCAAATCCAATACCCCGAGATTCGTACCTTTCCATTTTTTTAAAAAATATAAAAAAGATAAAAAAAAATAATCTTCTTCAACCCCAACCTTAGCGTAGTAATTTCTCACTAGCATTCCTATTCCCCTAGAGAACGACATCAATACCCGTTGCTTACCCTAACACTACACTACAACGATTAGGTTCACTGCCTATGTTGGAATCACTCCTAAACTAGATTTCAAGTGTTAGTAATTAATATGTAATAGTTAGCTTAATATGGCTTTTATGTTAGTAATCATGCCAAGGCTTATGTAGAAAGCCCATGAGCCTTGGCCCAAGCCCATAAGAAGGGAAGGTTGCTAGAAGTGTTGCCCTAGCTCATTGCCCTATAAATACTCTTGTATAACCCTCACTTGAGGGTTGGTTGTTCAATTTATCTTTCATACTCTACGCATAACTCTTCTTATTATCTATACGTGTGTGTTTGATATTGTTCAACCGATCTCTCCTTCATCTATTTCTTCTATTGATGCTTGTGTTACTATATGGGAACCTAACAGTGGTATCATTGGCCAAATAGTTGGGTGAAAACCTTTTGTTTTTGAAGTTTTTGGTTTACGCGTAATACGGTTTCCAACTTTGTCAGGCTTAAAAACTTAATTTTTTACACTTTTTAAACCAAGATTCTTGTACTTTCAACGTTGTTATGTGTTAAAATATCTGTTTTTGGCAAAAAGTTTCAAACTTTACATGTAGATCATTGTTTTTAAGCTTGGTTTTAAATGTGTAGTTTCTTCTACGCATAAGGTGTTTAGAATTTTGGATCATCAAGTTTCACACTTTTGTGTTATTTTGGTGATATTGAAGCTGTTTCATCACAAAAATCTGGTTTAGAAACATCATTGGGCAGAAATCATTTTTGGTTACTTTCTACGCGTAAGAAAAACCTAATATTACGCGTAACTATTCCGTGGTTTGATCTTCAGTTTTCGTGGTTTACTCAGTGTTTTTCTTGCTTGGATAAGCCTGAAAACACTTCAACTTTGGATATCTTTTACACTGTGATAGTGTAAAGGATTTTTTGGGCAAAACCCTAATCTTACGCATAAGCTCAAAATTATGCGTAGAACTCTTTCCGCATAAGATTTTTCTTACGCCTAAGCTTTGTCTTACGCATAAGCTAATCCTACGCCTATGTTTTCTACGCCTAACTTTTAGTTTACGCATAACTTTAGTGTTTCTCAATTCTTACGCGTAAGCTAATCCTACGCGTAACTATTGCTTTTACGCGTAAGCTTGGTGTTTTTACGCCTAAGTGTTGCTTTGCCTAAACTTGGTTTTTCTACGCCTAAGGATACTTCATCAACAACGTTTCATTCGACTACAAAGATCCATTTAACAACACAAGTTTTCAACATGTCTCAACCACCATACTCTAACTACTTTCCTTACACGTATAATCAACAACAACAACAACAACTAAGTCCACAACATCAACAATTCAATCAACAACAACAAATTTATC
This sequence comes from Chrysanthemum seticuspe, assembly GCA_019973895.1. NCBI lineage: Eukaryota > Viridiplantae > Streptophyta > Magnoliopsida > Asterales > Asteraceae > Chrysanthemum > Chrysanthemum seticuspe. The sequence goes on along the minus strand of BPTQ01000004.1, from coordinate 278,865,894 downwards.
AACAACAATTCAATCAACAACATTATCCACAACAAGGAGCAATTCCACCTCAAATGGTTCAACCACCACCTAGTCTTCAAGTACAACCTTACACAAACATTTACAATCAACATCCATCCAGGAATACTATAAAGGAACCAACTTGGTTTGCAAAGATGTGTGAAGCTTTAAGTAGCCAACAATCCATTCATGAGGCAGGATCACTTGATAGACCTCCAATGCTCACTCCTGGAAACTATGATCAATGGGTGATTAGGTTCTTTAGGTTTTGTGATCTAAAGAAGCCACATGGAAAGTTCTTAAAGAAGGTTATCTTGGAAGGCCCATTTCAGATGTCTATTGTTGTTACACCCGGAGATCCAAATGTTGTTCCACCAAGAGATGATCTCACAAACATTGCAACTGTTGCTGACCTTTCTGGTGATGAACTTCTACACTACGAAGCTGATGAGCTAGCAATGCAATATATCCTTTTAGGATTACCTAATCCAATCCTTCGAAGTGTTGATGCTCAAAAGACCGCAAAGAAAATGTGGGAACATATTCATGTTCTCATGGAAGGCACTGGACTCAATCAAGAGGATATGGAATCCAAAATTTACTTGGCTTATGAACACTTCATGATTGAACCTGGAGAGAAACTAGAGTCTTATCATCATCGATTCTCAGACATCATCAATGATTTGGACAAACACAACATCATCATGCCAAGAATTGCAGTTAATACTAAGTTCCTGAGTAGTCTTGGTCCTGAATGGGAAAAGTATGTCATTTTCATCCGTTAAGCGAAGAATATTCATCATGCTACATACGGATTGTTGTACGACTATTTGAACCCTCATCAAAAAGAAGTTGATAAGGAAAGGGTTATCCGTGGCCAAACTGTTTCACCGTCACTACCGGACAATCAACAACTTGCTTTGCGGGCTCAAACTTGTTATCCTCCTCAACCCGCTCCTCAACCAACTGCAACAATTACACCATATGATCCGTCACAGCAACAATCTCAACAAACTCAATTAGTTCCATGCAACAACAACAATGATCAAGCACTTTACAGTGAAGCTAATGAGGACTCTGAAGCTTTCGATGCATTGCAACAAGGATTTTTTATGATTGCTAAAGCCTTCGGCCGGTATACAAACAAATCCAACAATCGCATTCGCTCCTCATCAAACACAAGGAATCAGGCTGTTGTGAACAATGGACGTGTTGAAGTTCAGAATCGTGGTTATGGTCGTCAGATGGGAGGAGGTCAAGGGTTTAATGCTATGAGAAGGAATAACATGGGTGCTCCACAACAACAGAGAGCTCAAGTGGTTGAACAGGGTAATGCTCAGAATGGGATAAATGGTCTTCGCTGCTACAACTGTAATGAAAAGGGACACCTGGCTAATGCATGCCCAAAGCCGAGGACTAGGGGTAGTGCTTATCACAAGGAGGCTTTACTTTTGGCTCTTAAGGATGAAGATGGAGGAACTCTTACAAACAAAGAACAAAGCTTTATGGCGGATGCAGACTCAGATGATGATATGGAGGACTTGCAAGCTAATGCAGCAGTGATGTTGATGGCACAAATGCAAGCTCTCCACATGAGTGACACATGCCCAGTGTATGACACTGATGGCTTGTCTCAGGTACCCAAACAAACCATATTCATCAATAATCTAATATCTCAGCCAACATCTGAATCCGACGAGGCTCAGAATGTTCAAAATAAGTCGTCCACATCTCATTCTGACGATTCTCAACTAGACCCCGTGGTTACATTTGACGATCAAGATGATCTTATGATTACCTTTGATACTCAAATTGACTCCGTGGTTATACTTGAGGATCTGAATAGTGATCATGTTGTGACTCACGTTGAACACGCTGAACTTTTGCCTAGTCCAGATATTGATCTCTTACTTAAAGACCAACAATCCCGAATGGATGATTGTTATGCATTAAATCAGAAATTACACAGTAAAAATGCACTGTTAACCAGGGATATTGAATGCTTAAAACGACAACTCAATTTTTTCAAAACTCAAGAAAACCGTGAAAAAGGTTTTGAAGCCGCTTTTGCTAAATCACATCAAAATGAAAAATCATTAGAACGACAAATTCGTGATCTAGCCACATCGAAGAATGCTTTGTTGTCTCAAATAGAACAACTGAAACATGAACATAAAAAACAACTTAACACTCTTACTTTGGAAACTCAAAAATCCAAGTCTGAGTTGTTAACTTGTCAAAAACAGTTCTCTGAGTACAAAAAGCGTTCCACGAAACGAATAGATGACTATCTTGAGGAAATTGTCGACTTACAACACAAAATCAAAGAGTTTCGAACTGTTGTTTATAAACATGGTGAATCAATCACAACGATCCAAAAGTTTACTTTCAAACCAAATCCAAATGGATATAGACCGAATCTTGCTGATTACAAACCCAAGTTTTCAAACCGAGCATTAAAACCAAATCCTGAATTTACAGTGCAGAACATAGAGTTGATGATTCAATTATGAGTGTTGTTGAATATAACCGTCAAGAGGAATTAGATGCAGAAGACGAGAGTCGATCAAAATTAGAAAATGTTGTTTATAACAAACCATTTAACTATTCAAAAGCCGTCACTTTCGTTGCACAAAAGGATTTTTCTAACACACCTTGGGTTATCACACCTACTTCTGAGGCTCCCCTTTCCAATAATGCATAACTTAATGGTCCTTTACCTTCACTTAGTGAAATAAAGCCATTAGCCGAACAATGTAAAGTCATAAAATATTTTGAAACATTCACTTCGGACATCAAACTTTTGGAACGTCAAATTGAATTTCATTCTGAAATTAAAATTGAACATTTTCAATCGCCTCTTGCGCGTGCACAAAGAGATATTCTTCACAAGGAGGTTGGACTTATGAAAAGAGTCTTCCAACAAACAGAAACACCAATTTCAAATACAAAACGTAAAAAGAAAATGTTACAAAAAGATATTGATTAACTCTTGGAAGATGTTATCCGTGCTGATATCTATAATATTGTGTTATTGAATTCTTTGTCATATGCATTTGATTATATCTCTGCTAATACTGTTGATTCTATTGAAATTGTTGAGAATATTGATAATGTGCATCAGATTGAATCTTTAAAAATTGAAAATGAACGGTTGTTAAACGAAATTTCAAATGCAAAACGTCGTCTTCAATGGTGTTAAAAAGATTATCAAAATCGGGAACTTTCTCTGCAAAATAAAATCACTCAGTTGCGCTCAAAATCTTTTGATCCTAAAATTGAGCAACTGGATGATCAAAACGTGTCTTTGAAATGTCAAATCTCAAAATATGAACAAGAACTTGCAAAAGTTAAAAAGTAGTATGGTGTCATATTTGATTTACTCAAACAGACTCATGATGAAGCATCAAACGAACTTGCTCATTATCTTGCACACACTAAAGAAGTCATGAATTTCTCTGGAAATCTTCGTTCTGAAAATCAAGATTTGGTGCACACTATCATTAAGTTAAGAGAGATGTTAGGAAAGTATGAACATGTTCAGCCTAGCATCATTAAGAAACTTGCACCTGTAACACTTAGCAAAAGTGACCCTAGAATGCCTACTGATAAACCACAAGATACTAATATGTTTCCCTCTACTAAAACAAGAATAGTTACCTCTTTTCCAAACGTCCGCACTTCACAGCCTAGGAGCAATACAAGGAAGAATAGGAAGTTGCGACCTAAGAAAAGATCAATACAGAATGCTGAAGTAGAAGAACACCCTAGGACTTTGAATAAGACTCATGTTGCATCCACTTTAGATATTGTGTCTGACAAATGTAATAGAAAAAGTGTTGTAACGGATGCTGAACCTTTAAGTACTTTTGATATTCAGTCTGAAGCTTCTTCTGTTATTTGTCATAAAAGTATGCTTTCTGATTGTCATGATAAATGTGTTGCTAAAGCTATCTTGTCTCGTTTAAGGAATCCTAAGAAACGGAATACCACTAGGCCCACTAATGCTTCTAAGTCTGTGCTTGGTAAACCGCCCTCTTTAGATTCTAAGAAATGCATTGATGTACCTGTAGCTCCACTCACACCTCCAAGGAATGTAGTACCATCTAGTGCATTCACTAAGACTAAAGCAAAGACTAGTTGGAGATGGCATAAATGGATACATAATACACTAGGATTTAAATGGATGCCTAAAATCATTGACGTGTGTATTTCGACTATAACTGCTTCAGAACCCTCTAACTCTTCGGGTTCCACATCTACTTCTATTCCATCTGTGTCGTCTATGTGTAATGCAGGTGATATAGATCATCCTTTGGGTTGTTGATAGCGGATGTTCCCGACACATGACAGGCAATCTTAAACTGTTATCAAACTTTATTACAAAGTTCATTGGCACTGTCAGATTCAGGAATGATTACTTCGCAGCTATCATGGGCTACGGAGATTACATCAATGGAAACATCGAAACTAGCAGGGTTTATTATGTGGAAGGCCTCGGTCACAATCTCTTTTTAGTCGGTCAATTCTGTGATGGAGATTTGGAAGTAGCTTTTCGGGAGAAAACTTGTTTCATTCGTGATCTACAAGGAAACGATCTTATGTCTGGTCAACGCACATCAAGTCTTTACACAATCTCAATGCAAGACATGATTGCTTCATCTCCCATCTGTCTACTCTCTAAGGCTACATCTACAAAATCCTGGCTATGGCACCGTCGTCTCTCACATCTAAACTTTCAAACCATAACCAACCTTGCTCGATATAAACTAGTTGAAGGTCTCCTAAGATTTCAGTATTCTAAAGATCACCTATGCTCAGCTTGTGAACAAGGGAAAAGCACTCGTGCTCATTTTCCTTCAAAGGTGGAACACAGCTCTCAGCATGTGCTTTATCTTCTTCACATGGATTTGTGTGGCCCGATGCGTGTGCAAACAATTAATGGCAAACGCTACATCCTGGTATTTGTAGATGACTACTCAAGATGGACTTGGGTCTACTTTCTTCGAAGTAAAGATCAAGCTCCACAGATGATCATCACCTTTCTCACAAAAATACAAGTTCAGCTCTGGAACACAGTTCGAAAAATCAGAACAGACAAAGGAACTGAATTTGTGAATCAAATTCTTTGGGAATTTTATGAGAAAGTGGGAATTGAGCATCAAACATATATTGCACGTACACCAGAACAAAACGGAGTTGTTGAAAGACGAAACCGCACGTTAGTGGAAGCTGCAAGAACGATGTTAATTAATGCTAAACTTCCAGATTACTTATGGGTTGAAGCCGTGTCAACTGCATGCTAAACTCAGAATCGATCAATGATTACAAAACGCCACAATAAAACACCTTTTGAGCTTATCCACAACCATAAACCGAATCTCAAACACTTTCATGTATTTGGATCCCCTTGCTACCCAAATAATGATCATGATGACTTTAGAAAGCTCAAAACCAAAGCTGACATTGGAGTCTTTATTGGATACTGTGAAAATTCTAAAGGTTATCGGATCTGGAATCGTCGTACAAAACAGGTTATGGAAACGATTCATGCAAATTTTGATGAGCTTACTGATATGGCTTCTGAGCATAACATCTTGGAACCCGGTCACAACCGTTTAAACTTCCCTCAAACCCCATCATCAGCTGAACCAAGCCCCCAGCTTACTCGTCAACAAATGGAAAAGCTATTTGCTCCGCTGTTTACTGATGACATTGATGAACGTGCTCCAGGTGTATCCAATGTTTCCGCTGCTCAACCTGATCATATTCCAATACCTGATACACCTGCTACAACAACTACTATTGAAGAAGCACCACTAGCTGACTCTACAACAACAGTTGAACAAACTGCTTCCAACGACGCTGAACCAGCTGATGATGTTCTGAACAATGAAGTACCCCCACCTGCAGACTTTGATCCAAATGCGTTCTTTAACCCGTTTGCCAATGAAACTGCTGCACCTGATGTCGCGGAATCATCTACAACCCATTTGAATCCTCCAAAATCTGCACAATGTATACCAACATCAACCATCTACACATCGTTGGACAAAAGACCATCCTCTTGAAAATATTATTGGTAACCCGAATCAACCAGTCGTAACGAGACAACGTCTTTACACAGATGGTGAACATTGCATTTATGCACTCACTGTCTGCCAATCTGAGCCTAAAAACATTAAAGACTCAATGACAAAAGACAACTGGATTGAATCCATGCAAGAAGAACTCAACCAATTCAAACATCTTGAAGTATGGGAACTGGTTGAAAGACCAACAGGGGTCTACGTCATTGGTCTCAAATGGATTTGGAAGAACAAATTGGATGCTGAAGGGAACGTAATCAGAAACAAGTCACGTCTGGTGGCTAAGGGTTATAGACAGGAAGAGGGTATTGACTTTGAAGAATCATTTGCTCCGGTTGCTCGTCTTGAGGTTGTTCGGATCTTTCTCGCGTTTGCAGCTCATATGAATATAACGGTCTTTCAGATGGACGTCAAAACTGCTTTTCTGAATGGTCAACTAAAAGAAACGGTTTATGTCAGCCAGCCAGAAGGGTTCGTTGATCCCGAGTTCCCGAAGCATGTCTACAAACTGAACAAAGCTCTATACGGTCTCAAACAAGCACCTCGGGCGTGGTACGATAAGTTATCATCCTTTCTCATTGCCAATAATTTCACCAAAGGTTCGGTTGACCCAACTCTTTTCATACAATATCACGGGGCACATATCTTAATTGTTCAAATTTACGTGGATGACATCATTTTTGGGTCAACACAAAAAAGTACTCAATCGCTTTTGCAAAACTAATGAAGAAACATTTTGAAATGTCCACGATGGGCGAACTTACGTTCTTTCTAGGACTGCAAGTTCATCAATCACCCCATGGTATTTTCTTGAGTCAGTCCAAATATGCCCTTGAACTGTTGAACAAATTTGGAATGCAAAACTGTGACACCTATGCCACACAAATGGCTCATACCAAGAAGTTAGATGCTGATTTACATGGGAAATTGGTGGACCCTACCAAATACCATAGTATCATTGGGTCTCTCATGTATCTAACAGCTAGCAGGCCTGATATTGTGTTTGTCGCATATCTTTGCTCCCGTTATCAGTCGCAACCAACTGAAACTCACCTCTCAGAGGCTAAAAGAATCCTCCGATACATCAAGGGAACCATTAACTTGGGGATCTAGTATCCGAAGGATTCTGGTTTTGAACTAATAGCTTTTTCAGACGCTGATCACGCAGGATGCTTAGACTCACGGAAAAGTACTTCAAGAGCATTACAATTTATTGGTGATAAACTGGTATCATGGCAATCGAAGAAGCAGGATTGTACATCGCTATCCTCAACAGAAGCAGAATATGTAGCCATGTCGGCGTGTTGCGCTCGAGTCATTTGGATGAGAACATAACTCAAAGACTATGGTTACGTATTTGACAGAGTCCCGATGTACTGCAACAATCGGAGTGCTATTGCGATCTCGTACAACTCTGTTCAACACTCGAAATCAAAGCACATCGATCTTTGATATCATTTCATCAAGGACCACGTGGAACAGGGTACAGTTGAATTATACTTTGTGGGTACTGAATACCAATTGGCAGATCTTCTCACCAAAGCCTTAGCTCCTTCTAGGTTTAATGAGTTGGTCCACCGGATTGGTATGCGGTGTTTGACTCAAGAGGAACTGGCTGAACTCTTAAAACATTCTTAAAACCAGTCAAACACCAAAACCTCTTTTGTAAATATTTTTCAAAAACAAAATACAAAAATATAAAATATGATAAAACAACAAAAATATTCTTCTATCTATATTTCTTTTAACATAGCAAGTACAAATCTTCCGTCAACACTCAAATCTTTCAAAATTCAGTATTTTTTCGATCAAGTGTTGAGGGGCAGAAAGCAAATATTTTTCGGTTTCATAAACCCTTGTACTTGCATGTTATTTTATCCCTGTTGTTTCTTTATTAATCGTGGTCACATTTTTGGTTTACTGACACTCCTCGGACTAAAATTAACAAAATTTCATTATTTCTTCAGTCTAGGGGGAGTGTCATCAAGTTTCTTTTCAAAATATTCTTCGTTTGGTAACCAAAATGGATGTTATGGGCGTTGGATGAAAATGGTTAAGGTGGAGGGACTAAAGATGTCAAATGTTCAAACTATTTTTAAACAAAAACACCTCCACCAACTTCTCTTTCACATTTACTACTTACATTAAATATCTCAACCACCATCATCCTACACGTAAAAATAAACTCACAAATCCGTGTTTTTGATCTCAAATTTGTAAGTGTTTCTATGTTTGTAACAAGATTTTAAACAAAGGTTTTGATTCATTTTAAAAACTAACGGTTAAATCTTTACATGTGAATGATTTGCTGTTCTACGCATAAGCGTATGAACACCTAATCAAGTGTGAGTGTTTGTGATTGAAATGGTTGTGTCAAAATGTTTGTATAATATCTATGTTACCATTTTTATCCTCAAAACTCACCCAGATACACGAATTGAATGATTTTTGAAAACTAGGGTTTATGCGTGAAATTGGGTATTTTCATATGTGAACGTTTCTGGCTAATTGGTTGCTTGATAGATGTTGTATTCATGATTAATTGATCATATCTAGGCTCAGAAATTACCCAGAAACATCAATTGCCATAAAATTGAAAACTAGGGTTTATGTTTATAAGTATTTGGGTATTCTTGATCTGCTTAGATTTTGATGTTAAAACATGGATAAAAGAACTCATTAGGCTTCTTAAACGTCCCAGAACAAGTTTGGTGTTAATCCCATGGTTAAATATCTTACTCGTAGAAATTGAACTTTAGGGTTTTTAGGTCTACGCATAATGATGTTCTACGCATAAATGGTTTGTTCATGATTTGATTTGAAAAGGAATGAATGTATATGTTAATATTGGTAATATGGTGAATTTATTTCACGTCTCTACGCGTGTATAACTCAGAATCAAGGTTACTTGCCATCTACGCATAAGGATCACCTTACGCGTAGCATGTTATGCGTAAGAGTAATCTTACACGTCACGTTTACGCGTAAGGTTCTACATTGGGCACTACGCGTATCCTGTGAAGGATACGCGTAAACAGTAACCTCTACGCATAAGGTTCACTCTTACGAGTAAGCCTTACGCGTAAGGTTCCATATACGCTTACGCGTAAGCTCTACGCATAAGGCCCTCTTTTCCTACGCGTAAGTCAAGAACGTATGCATAAGCTTACGTTTACGCGTATAATCACTCCTGTTTACGCATAAGCTTGCCATTTCTACGCCTAAGCCTAGTACAACCTTAATTGTGAATTGTTACGCGTGGAAACATGTAAATAAATAAATCATAACGTCACGAAACCAATAATGTCACTAATAAGCTTAAATGTTTAATAAGTTTTTCAACTCACGAAACTTATCACGACGTCTTTGGACTATTGGACTAACAAGTGACATTGGACTCGTAACAATCATCGACATATCACATTCAATAATTAGACAATAAAAGCATCTGTTGACTAACGTAATGTCTTTCGATATGTTGGTTCTTTTGGCTAAATATCTTTCGGATCACGACATGAACGCTCAAATGCAAAACGTGGAAGTACCAAACGTTCTTACTGTTGAAGATATCTTCCCTAATGGCTATCCAATAAAGATAGGAAAGAACAACCTTCGTGTTGATTTTGATAGTCTCACCTGCTCAGAGCCTTCTTGTTTAATAGCTGTGGACATTCTGAAAAATCACCCTTATCAGAACATGCTTACCAATTTTGCTACAGTGCCGGAGATCTACATTCACCAGTTCTGTCATACAATGCGAATGATCAAAGGTCAAAATGCTGTGACGGTAACGCTCAATGACAAACAAGTCACCATCACACCAGCAGACTTAAGGGTTGTTCTTCTCATTCTTGTTATCAAGCCAACCGAATACAATGCCACACCAACTGAAGAGGCTGTTCTGCAGTTCATGATCGACATTGGTTATGACGAAGCTACAGGAGTAATCACAAAGCATTCATACGTGGATCTTAAGAATATTCCTCAGCCATGGAGAACCCTCTACATTATCATCACCAAATCTGTTTCTGGACGTGATAGTGGCAATGAGCATCCCAAGCTCATGGAACTACAGATCTTTTGGGCTTTGGTCAACATGAAACACATTGAAGTTGAAGCTCTGATATGGGACGACATGATGTCATTCCTCAAAAAGCTTGGCTCCAAGATCCCATACATCAGATATACAAAATTGCTGATTCAAAGAGCTCTAGGGTATAACCCTGATATCCCCTTGAGAACCAATGACCCCAACAATCACTCCATGTTGTATGAGCCTACACTCACAGTCAGATTTAAGGAATCTACAACAAAGAAACAGGGTGCAGTGTTGCCAGATCACCTTCTAACCAATGCAGTCAAACAACTATATTCATACAAAAGGTATCTGGTAGCAGTTGATGAAGGCAAAGTAGCTTTTCTTGATGATAAGTCCTCTGGTACACCTACTAGGAAAACCAGGAGAGGCAGTGCAGGAAGTGTTTCAAGCACTGAGAGTCAGCGAAAGTTTCCTAAGAGATCACATATTCTCAAAAGGAAAGTTCCATCTAAGGAAGCTATTCCCATTCCTATTCCCAAGCCAGAACCGCAACAAAAGCTAGTGGATGAAAGCTCTGAGGATACTGAATCAGACAAAGAGGTCTTCTACTCTGAAACTCCAACCGATGACACTCAAAAAGTAGCAAAACCTCCCAGTCCAAAAGCAGATAAAGGAAAAGGGAAAACTCCGGTGCTTGAGCAAGATAAGGAAAGTTCTGAAGAAGAACCTGTTGATGAGGAAAGAGAATATCAAAAGAAGTTGAAGAACCTCAGACTCAAATATTTTGCCGATGAATTCGTAAAGGATCCAACTCGTGGCCCCGGAGGGTCAAGTGGTGGAACGCAAGCCACACCAGTTTCTGATGCGGTTAATCAACCCGATATTGAAACTGGTATCACCACCCACGAACAACAACAAACGCAGATAGAGGATTCCATCAACTATGACATAGAGGAACCAGACATGGAAAAGACTGAGAAAACTCCTGGTGATGATACTAAGACTGATGAAACGGCTGAGTCTGGAAATGATGAAGATCTGGATTATGATACTTTTCTTCTAGACAGTCCCACACGCTCCAAGGAGGAAACTTCTGAGCCACCTAAGGACCCGAAGTCACCTCACGTCTCTTCATCATCAGACTCGTCTTCTCACTCTTCACCTCCACCATCCAAAGGAACAACAAGATCCACATCTAAATCTGTGAAGAAACCAACTGACTCTTGGATATCCCGGGCTAAAACCAAGATTGTCAAAGCTGTCAAGCAGGTCAGGAAGAAAGACGTGACCAACAAGAAGTTGAATCAACTAGCTGACATTATCAATCTTATAAATGACGAGATAGACAAGATGTCAAATGAAAGGGAGTATATCCAGAAGTTCATGCAACGAGATGTCCAAGGGGAACTGAACGAAATGATTAGGGGCTACACTCACAAGTTCCTACTCGACACTGTTCCTGGAGTTACACGGGAGATGTTCACCAGACAGCTCTATCCAAATCTCATGAAATTGGTCAAGCAAACAATGCAATCCACTCCAGTTACAATGACGATCAATCCAATGGAGCCTGTAGTTCTCTCTTATGCAGAGTTGATTTCCAAGTTGGTGCTACAAATGTCTCAACGATCTGCAACTTTCACCTCTGATGAAAGTAAACTATTTGAGGCACTACTGGAATATCAACTCAAGACTTCATGCAAGGAGCAAGCTGAAAGGCCTAAGCGTCCAAGAGACGATGAAGATAAGGATAAAGATAAAGATAAAGAGCCTAAACGCCTGAAGAAAACTGGTGAATCATCCTCCATGCAACCTCCACCCCAAAGGACTCCATCTCAACAACGATCTCCTCCACGCACTTTGTTGACAAACCTCAGGACTCTGAGTCACCACCCCAGACAGAGAAAACTGGTGATCATTTCGAATACACTGGTGGTGACAATGAGGAAGTCCCTGAGCCGCAACAACAACCCACCTCTCCCGCTTCAGCAAAGAAACCAGCATCCTCATCTAGGCCAAAGAAGAAGAAGAAGTCACCTAAGGCTGATGTCATCTCATGGCTAGACGAAGATGACACTGAGTATGACTGGTTCTCTACACTTTTTAATGCTACTCCCGCCCTAATTGATGATCAAGATATGGTAGAAGGTCGTACGTTGGAGCATGCTAGGTTACTGCAAGAAAAGTTCCAAGTGAAGAAGATGACGAAATCAGAGTTGAGACGCATCAAGAATGAAGCCTTTCAACTACTCAAAGATAGCTCGGAGAGTGCTATTGAAGTTGAATATCACCTTGAAAACATAGCACGAGCCATGTCTAACAGCATTGACTGGCTCAACCCTGAAGCAAACATTGACTTCACCAGAAGACACAAGGCTCCATACTACACTGACTGGTCTAGACCTCTACCAACGATTGGCCAACCAGATCAACCTAAGATTCCATTCTGCTACTTCTTCAATAATGACCTGGAATTTCTTCTACACGGTAGTGATGGTTCAAAGAAATACGCTACATCACTTACACTTCCATTCCCGGCAGCCATATACTCCAACTGCATAACCATCGAGGAAAAGGCTAATCACATGTTTTCTAACAGTGTGGAACAGTATGACATTGATGCAATGTATGGGATTTACCATTGGTCGGAACGCCGAAGAATCTACTACAAAAGCTTCCAGGTTCGAAAATCTAAACATGAAGTGCATAGTGATAAAGGGATCGTTGTTGTTAAGCATGTAGCTCTTTCGTCTAAATGGGATTACACCTTCCTCAAGAATATCGTGGTCAAAAGACAAGACGAAAGGGACTATGAATTCTGTGAAGCAGACTTTCAGAACTTGTCTCTCAACGACATTGAAGATCTGTATCTTGCCAAGGTATAGGGAAGAATGAGACAATTCTCGACTGAAATTCAACGTGAACACATCAAGTCTTTGCTCATCTTCATCAGAAGCATAGTGATCCAGGAACGTGTAGAAGATTTACAACTTGCTGTTGAATCATATCAGACACGTGTCAACCTCACAAGACCTCAGCTAGAACTTCCTGACATCAACCATCTTCCACAATACACTCTCATCAGCAAACCGTTTAGAGTAGTTTACCGCAGTGAACTACAACGCAACTGCTTGATGGCGTGTAGAGATCTTCATAAGTTTAGGGATCACACACTGAAGAAAGTCAGGGACGGCTTGGCTTATAGGTTGAAGGAGATACATGAAGGCATTGGGTCACCAAAGCGATGGAATTCTCAGGAGAGACGGGATGTTAAGAGGATCATCACTCATATCGATGAAAGGTTGTACAGACGGGACCAGTTCAGAACTCTGGAAAGCTTCGTAGGTGGTCATCCCAGGATTACTCTCACAGGCTATCAACGCCCAGCTCGCATTCCTGGAGACATTGCTGGACTACATGGTACCCCTTAAGCTGTTTCATTTTCTATATTGATTTGGATGTGTGATTATCTTATGACTATGGCTTATGCACACATCACAGTGTACAACCCGTACTTGTAATGAAAGGACCCTATGGTACGCTTCAGTGCCATAATCCTTATAAAAGGAGGGAAAGCTTCTTACTTTTGAGTAAAACTTATCAAAACTTTCATTTTTCATAGTTTTGCTCAAAAGAACAAGTACTTCCCCGTACGTTTTCAAAACCTCAAAAGTTAGTATTACTTGTTGAGGGGGAGTATTTGCTAAAATCTTTGTTCAACAAAATGTTCTTCGTGGAAATATGCCCACAAAACTCGAAATGGTCATATTTAATATCAAACCGTTATCAAAAATAACATTTATATGCCATTTTTGAGGGGGAGAAAATTAATGTGATAAGAAATATGTTGATTTGCTATTGAATCTTCATGTGATAAGACTTAACCCATGAATTGACGAGCTCTGACCTGTCATAAATCAAAAAGATTCGTCTTCCTAGATTTATTCGAGTAGATTGTACCTATTCGAGAAACTCTTGATAGACATGAACTTTGACGGGTTTGACAACCTTTCGAGGTTTGTCCACACCTTCAAGGTAGTTACTAGAGTTAGTTGTCACCTAAAAGCTGTCAATGTACCTCTTTAACTATGCAACGCAACTGTGTCTCACGGGGGATTGTCTATCTTGAGTCGATCAATTCAAAAGTGCGTGCTCTTCTCTCACCGTGCAGATTTCTGTCTAAACACTTAAGCACGTGTGAAGGGGGAGTATTTCTGCAAAAAGATAAAACTCTCACAGTGGTACAAAATGTTTTTCATTCACAAACACTTTGAGAGATTTTCAAGAAAATGGTTTTATGGCAACATAGGTTAGTCATGGAGTTATAAGGTGACTAAGGTTAGGAATAACGTCCTATGATCCGCCAGAGCCGGAGGGATCCGCCCAAGGACATCCCAAATAGTTAGTACTTAGAAGTCCTTAGGTATGATTATAAAAAGGAGAATATGAGAATAGGAGAAAGAAGGAGTTGAAGAATTAAAAAGAAATGCAAAGAAAAGGGTGAAAAGAAATAGCCCTCTAGATTATTCAACTTGAGGCAGACACCGGGTTCAATTCATATGCCACTGGTCGTCACTTGATGACACCGGTATTGAAGATAAAAGTCGTCATGGACCCAGTGACGCATGCACTAAACCTTCTTAGCCACTCAAGTTTCTTCCAACAGAAGCTTGTTTCATTCTCACAGGGAACCCTACGTAAACTATTGGCTTTCTATTAGAGATTGCTGGTATTGAAGAAGGAGACCCTCTCCCTAGTCTTCGCTCAGGAAAACCAAAGTGCACTATTAAGTCTAGAGCCACGAGATTCATCAAAAGATCTCTTAGGTACACTTGACAATTCATCGCTTGTCGTTCAACAATAAGAACGCAAGTGATATATTACCGTGTCCTTCACAGATCTTAGCAATCTGTCAAGAACATTTATGAGAGGTTCACATATGTGGTCCTCAGTGATTGAATGGAAACTCCTGCCAGGATCAACATCAAACAGCCCTGACAGCAGGTCACTTCGGTAACTCCCCGTGGATTAGGCTTAGTGTGTCTCAAACGGTCTACAGTCGTGAGGTGATGCTTCGTTGTACCTCAGCGACTCATCTGAACTGTAGGTGTATTTTGGTACATTGCGTTATCTCATTTGTGGGACTCCAATTCAGGAACAACCTTTGTGAGAATTAGAGTTGTGTTTTCACACTATGCTGTTAACACTCTCGAAGTTCAAACTTGTAAGTGCTGGAATCCGCTTATCACTAACCATTCTTATGTTTTCTTCTTATGGAAGCTCTGGAGCGGACTGATCGTACAGATTCTTCACATGCTCATACCAACAACATCACTAATTGAAGTTCTCTAAAAAGGCAACACAAAGTCAGAATGATTCTTTGTCAAAGAATCTACAAAGTTTAAAGACTAAGAGAACTACATCAGTACTGAAATCCAACATTAAAGAGTGTGTGAGCATGTTGAAGAAAGACGTGGAGACACTGGAGCAACGAAGCAGACCTGATGCAGACAACAATAACATACTATCACTACCATCACAAAGAACAAAGATCACATAACAAACATTATGATGACGTCAAAGCAGAACTTTTCAAAGGAAACAATTTCTCTACACTGGGGAGATTGTTCGAATCAAGGCAATTCTTCTCACAAGAAAGAAGAATGTCAGAAGACGTCAAAGCTACTATTACATCAGCACCCTCAACGTTTATATTATCAATCATTAACACTTAGGGGGAGATTGTTGGAATCACTCCTAAACTAGATTTCAAGTGTTAGTAATTAATATGTAATAGTTAGCTTAATATGGCTTTTATGTTAGTAATCATGCCAAGGCTTATGTAGAAAGCCCATGAGCCTTGGCCCAAGCCCATAAGAAGGGAAGGTTGCTAGAAGTGTTGCCCTAGCTCCTTGCCCAATAAATACTCTTTGTATAACCCTCACTTGAGGGTTGGTTGTTCAATGTATCTTTCGTACTCTACGCATAACTCTTCTTATTATCTATATATGTGTGTTTGGTATTGTTCAACCGATCTCTCCTTCATCTATTTCTTCTATTGATGCTTGTATTACTATATGGGAACCTAACAGCCTAGGGTGTTATTAAACTTGCTTGACGAAAAGGAAGTTCCTTTGACCCCAAACGCGCGTTGTACGTGTATCAAGTTTTTGGCGCCACTGCCGGGGAATAGAATAGCTAGTTAAGAGTTTACCTCGTTTTGGTTTCCTTGCTTGATTCCTATCAAGTAAGATTCTTTTTCCCATTTTTAGCTTCCTCGTAGTCTATCCCCCTTCTTTTTGACCTTTGTTAGTAATCTCATCACTTTTCATCATGGAAGGTGATAATCCACCAAACAACAATTCCCCATCAAACAAATACCCACCACTCGATCCAACTTTTGCCAACCAGCTCTGAGCTTGCATTGTTAGTGAAATTGAAGAACTTGAGAAACTGAATAGAATATTTGAAAGTGCACTTGAGAAAGCCCTTAAGGAATCCACTAGTACCTTAGATAGTGATTCGACCTCAAGTGATTCGGAAGATGAATTAGAGGAAGGAGATTATAAGGTTTTGGAAATTATGTATGGGAGTAAGGAGGAGGAGGAACTTAGGAGTATTTCAATTCATACCCTAATGGGAAGGAAACTTCTTATCACTATAATATAGTTAACTTCCCACGACCACCTTTCGAACCATGCATAAAAAGTGGTGACCCTAAAAATATCAAGATACCGTGCATGATTGGGTACTTATATAGGGATCACACTTACATAGATTATAAGGCACCCATGAACATAATGTCTAGGCTATATTACAATTGGATCATGAGGGAAAGGTTAGGACCTATAAGGGACCCCTTTTACCCTAGGAAAGTGAGTAATTATGTTGGGAGGGTTAAAGGATTGCATGTCTTCGTAGGAAACTTCACATATAGGTGTGATTTCATGATCTTGATAATGTTAAGGGCATTATTGATGGAGTTTTAGGAGATGTGATACTTGGGAGACCATTTATTGAGGAATCTAAGATGGTTTATGATCAAGAGGAAGGAATAGCCAAATTCTCAAATGGGACCAAATGTGTTAAATATATAATGCCCTACAAAAATGAGAAGTTTGAGGGTATTGATGATCTAGATGTAGACAACATTCCGGCCTTTGAAGTTGATTGGGAAAACAAGATTTACTATACCGCTTGTCTAGAGTTACGCCCTGAATATTTTCTTGATGAAAGAAGAGTTAAGGTAATAGAATGGGCCTTTAAGAGAAGGAAAATGTAGGGGCATGACTTCGAGTCTAGCTACAAGACTCATAAATAAAGAAAAGCACTTCGTGGGAGGCAACCCATGCTTAATAGTTTGCTTGTTTGTGTGTCGTATATCTTTTATTGATTGTTTATTCTCATGTTTAAATTTGTAAAAATGCTTTATTTTGTCTTTAACCTCGTCTTAATTACATATAAAGGTATTTTACAAAAAGGAAAAGTGTAGGGAGGATTACACACGTTTTCAGAAAAGAACGTGAGCATGAGAATTAAAATTATTAAAAAGATATGCATGTGTGTTTGTTCGAGTTAAATGCTTGTATTGAGTCATAATGGATGTTTTGCAGGAAATTTTTCCAGATTCTAAAGATATAAATTTTCCATAAAATCGCAGACCAGTTTCTGTCAGGATAACCTGACGGCGTCAGGAGGAGTAGAAACAGCTTACTACTTTTTCTCATTTTCTATGCTACTTATAAATTTTTGGAATTTTCCAGGTCTTAATTTTCCTGAAAATCTGTAAACATCCATTCCACAAGCATTATATCGTAGTTTAGTAGAGTCATATATATATCGTTACCGCTGATTTTACGCGAAGGTTTCGTTTGTTTTCTTCAAGTGTGCAGGTTTTGTTTATCAAGAAGAAGATACAAAAGATTGGAAGAAGCTTTTCATGCATAACATTCTTCTTGAAGAAAGATTTAACCACTACTTCACACGGATCCTACCGAGCTAATCAGGGGAGTATTAGCTTCTTTCGTTTTTAATTACCTTCCATTATCATAACGTTGATACTTTCGGGGAACATTGGGGATAATGTTAAGTTTAAGTGTAGGGAGGGAAAATAAAACGGGAACTTTGAAACTATGCTTATCCTTGAATATTTGCCTTGTCCAATTTCATTTGTGTAATAAACCATGAGAAATATCGGTTAGGGTAATTTTGGCACCAAATTTATAAATTTTCATGACATGTAGGAGTGGGCCATTAGTCTTAATAAAGCGTATCATGGATAGGAAGTTATATGACTAGCACAAAACCCTTTACCACTTAAATTCCACCCAAAATGTGAGGATCGCCCTTAGATTTATAAGAATTAAAGCATTCCACTTTAATGCTTCGAGAGTGTACCGGTAGTATAATAGATTCTAGAACTTGTTTTGTGATGCATTCCGAGATCGCTAGTGAGACTACACTTGTGTAGTTAGGAATAACTAAATGATAAGAGGCATTAGGATAACCCTTGTTTGATACCAGTAATATAATTACTTCCTCCACATCGGTTGAGTAATTCCCCCACACCCTTGCATTGTACTCATCTTTAGTACACGATACCCCTAGTTAACCCCTCAGAGCCTATCCTTTTCGCGGTTCTCGTGATGTTTCGGTTTTCCAAAATATCAATGAAGAGCATTATTGTTATCATACTAAACCCTTAGTTCAATTATCTAGTTTCTTGCATAAGTTGCTAAGTCGAGTCATATCCTTTGTACACAGTTTTGGGACGATTGGGGCTCATGGGAAAAGTTAAATTTTATGAAGTGACGGGAAGGAACGTTAAATTCAAATTCCCTTTATTTACGTAATAATGTACTCCAAGTGTTTTGATCTTTTCAATTCGGGTAAAATTAGTGTTAGAGTAATAAAAACACAAGTGCATGGATATGCCTATAAATCCCTATTATTTTGATTTTATCGTAGAGGATGGTAGAGTAAAAGTGTTCAAAAAAAAAAAAAAAAAAAAAAAAAAAACATACGAGCTACCATCCTACATCTATCTTTAAATTTATGTTTGTTTGTTTCAATTTATCTAGAGTTTAGAGTGTCAAGTCTTGGCTTAGCAACGCCATTCTTCTCATGCTTGTAACATAAAGATTTTTGACTTGCCACCACTAAATCGCCTATCCCACTAAACCCTTTGTTTCCCTACCGTAAGCCTAACATTACAACCCTTTAAAAGACCTCTTGGATAGTTTTTCCTAGGTGCTTACGCCAAAAGCGATGGAGGTTTGATCTAGTCTCAAGCATATGGTAATTTATGTACTAGGACCGGTTAATGAGTGTTTATCTTCCATTTCCAACTTGATATATTTCATATACACCCGAGAGATGAGAGTATCCAAACACCACTTGTGAGGTGCTAGTATGTAATTTCTGTGCTTGTTATGACTTTTGTGGGGCTTATACTTGTTATGAATTATTCTAAACTAATGCTTAATGACCCCTAACTTATAAATTAATTAGCTAAAAGCACATTTGCTTGAGGACAAGCAAATACCAAGTGTAGGGATATTTGATAAGGATTTAAAAGGTACACTTTTGAGGGGTCATTTAAGCCCTTAATTGATCAGTTTTGTATCCGTTACTACTTAATTTCGTTCATTTTCACTTTTTAGGTCTCTTGAAGGCAAATTGCTGGAATGACACTTATTCAGACGAAAAGGCGCGAATATACAAAGAAAATGGCCAAAGTCAAGAATCGAGACACTCAGGCTACTGGAATAAAAGGGGACGGCGTCACGGCTTAAATGCGACGCCGTCGCGACACTTCTTGAGATGACTCAGAGAGAAAATTGCTATTTTACAAGTGACGACATCAGGTTTAAAAGAGTAGGGCGTCACAACTCAGACGGCCTAGATTTGGATCCAGACGGCGTCAGAGGTTGAAGGCGATGGCGTCACAAGCATAAGGCGATGCCGTCACAGAGTTAACGTGGCTAAGACGAAACCCTAATGACGGCAACCCGCGGCGTCACAATTAAAGAGTGATGCCGTCGCATATTGTAACTCTATATATAGAATTTAAATTTTCAGTATTTTAGAGAGGTAGTTTTGTGGAGTAAAACCTAAACCGAACATTGGTTCTCTTGGGTAGTATCTTAGGGTTCCATACCCTATTTTACAACAAGATAAGTGATTTACTTCATTAATCCAATTATGTCTTCAATTGTTTGTGTGTATGCTTGCATGTTTTCCATGTCCGGCTTATTTACTTTTGTATTTTCTTAGATCTATGAAACCTAATTGGTTGTCTCTTATCTTAATTGTGATTGACCAAGTATTGCGATAGGTCATCCGTTGTATTTTTAATGCTTGATTAATCTTTGTTGAACCTTATCTTATAGTTACTAGTGGAATTGTAGGATAAATATCCAAAGATAACCATAGTGTTAAGTTTATGAATCCTAGAGATTTTGTAGTCATTAAACAGAGGTAGCTTCAAAGAGTTAGGGATAAACGCATACCCTACGACCTTAGAAGACACAACGCGTTAAGAATAAGGACATGACAATTCAACCATTAATAGGAGATAACTAAGGAGTAATAGCATCTAAGTAAATACATTTTTAATCATCATAAGAGCACACAACAATAGACATAGACTACACTCACCTTAGTTTAGATAAATAGATAATAGTAGAGTAATCGGTAGAAATACCAACCCCCCAAATCCAATACCCCGAGATTCATACCTTTCAATTTTCTAAAAAAATATAAAAAAGATAAAAAAATAATCTTCCTCAACCCCAACCTTAGCGTAGTAATTTCTCACTAGCATTCCTATTCCCCTAGAGAACGATATCAATACCCGTGGCTTACCTTAATACTACACTACAACGATTAGGTTCACTACCTAGGGTGTTATAAAACTTGCTCGATGAAAAGGAAGTTCCTTTGACCCTGAATGTACGTTGTACGCGTATCACCTGGCTCTTCTACATATTTGTGCAAATATTATGTCACACCAGTCATACTCCTTGAGCATCCACTGTCTAGATGCCAAACCGGCTCCCTAGCATGTCTTTGCACAAATAGTAAAGTGAGATAGTTTTTCTTATGAACCCACTTTCTTGTGGCTTTGGCCCTGTAGGTCTTTTTAAATCTCTCAAAAGATTCATGGTTAGTGCATGAGTGGATAATGCCTCCACATGTCTTGCATTTGGTGTTGGAAGACTTATTAGACTAAGAAGATTTAGTTGTGAATCTTCTTCTGGCATGAATGATCATGTCATGTCCTGAGGTGTCATGTGAAGGGTCACCATAAATGTCACAACAGAGATACAAAAGACAATCATCAGTGTGATGGTCATTGAATCCACAATGTATTCAGGGTGAAAAGGATTAGCCTTTTGTCTAAGTGATTGCTTGTTTATAGAAGTATAATAAAGGGGTTGAGTCTTGTATTTTGCATGATCATTTAGAGATGTAGTGTATGATTTGTGATCTGAGGTTCTGTTATCTTCTTTATTGCATATCATGCAAAACATAATCCTATAGCAATCATCAGTTGTGTGATTTGTATAATTTCATAGTTCACATTTCATTGTGGGTTTTGGTGTTGTTTTAGGTTTGGCATTGCTTAAAGAAGCTGGTTTGGATTCCTTAATCTTAGATTGAGGAGCTTTTTTAGTTGATTCTAATTTCTCACTTACCTTCCTGACAAGTTCAGCCAACTGATCAACTTTGAGATTAGTGTCATTGGTCCTTTCATTTGAAGTGATTGAAGGTTTGGATGATTCAGTAGGAATTGAGTCTTTGTTTTGGTTGTTGGATGGTCTTTTCAGGATGGTTCTTCCGAGTCCTGGTCCCTCTTTAGGAGAGTGTTGGGCATAGACCAGAGGTGTGAGGTCTGAACTGGGTGAGGCTCCCTGAAGGACTTTTAGTGGAGGCAAAGGGGTGTGAGATTCTAATTTAGACTCATTGATAGACTCAGTTTGACTGGGTTCATCAGTGACTCCAAGCATTTCTTTGATAGCCTGACTTTCAGGTTCCAAGATTTTTCTAGTGTTAAAGTTAGGCAACTTACTGTCTGGGTTGACTCTCTCAACCTAGTCACTGGATTTTGGTTTTAATTCTTTTTCCAAGGAAATGCTAGCAGAAGTGAAAGCTTTTTCACTTTGATCCTTACTAGTGGACTCAGTGAGTTGATGACGGCTCTCTTTTTAGTACTAGGGATAGATTGACAGACTCATAAACTCTAGGATTTTTGGCTGTCCAACCTTCAATAATGATCTTCTCTTTCTTAAGTTCCTCTTGAAGAGCATGATTTTGTTTTACAAGATTAGTGTTTTGAATTTGAAGTGTGACTGCTTCAAGTTTGGCTTGTTTCAAAGCAAGAAGTTCATCTCTACACTTGCTTAATTCAAAAGTAAGTTTGTTGTATTTAGAAAACAAATTTAATCTTTGCTCTTCAACAAACTTAAGATCCACATTAAGGTAACTTAAATAAGATTACAGATCAGAATCAATATCCATAATAGTAAAATATTTACCTTTCTCATGGTGATGTTGATCCACTCTCCATTTCTAGCATGACACTTTCCAACAGTCAACTTTTCTCCTTCAGCAAGTTCCATCAGTGCAATGACTCTAACTTCATCATCAGAGGAACATCTTCTTCATCCCAATCAAAGGTTTCAACAATAAGACCTTTGTTCTTTCCCTGAGAGAGTTTAGAGCTTTGTATGGACTGAGGGGTTTATGGTGCAGCCTTTGCTTTTCTATACTTAGCTTCAAAGTCTTTTTGATCTTTATGATCAACTTTGTTTTGAAAATGATTAGAAGACTGAAGCAGTTTAGGTTGAAACTTGCTAGTTCCTGAGGAACTGTTTCCAGAAATTTTATATGAAGGTTCTGAAGTGGTTTTAGAAAAAAAGTCTTTTGCTAAATGACCCTTTTTACCACACTTAAAACATTCGGTGCTTTCATTTGCTTTGGAATCTGAAAAGTTTGACTTATTTCTTTTGATAAAATGTTTTGAGTTTGCAAGGAGTGCCCTTTCTTGAAATTCAGTGTGTAAATCATTTAGGTATTCGTCACTAGTTCTTTCATCAGCCTCATCATTAGAGTTTTCTTAAAAATCCTATACAACACCATTTGAATAGAATGCAGTTGATTTGGGTGCAATGGTCAGGGCCTTTTTTGTTTCTTGAGCCTTTATTGAATTAAGGTATCTCCTAGAGATTAAGTTGTCTTCATAGACAAACTTCTCATTTATTTCAGGGAGCTCAAGATTTTGAATGTGATAGCATTCCTAAGACCCTGAGAGAAGCTTAACCACTTCTCAGAGAGACTGTTGACAAAGCCAAAATTCATCTCATGCTTAGACAGGGTGACACCATCATTGGAAAGCTCATTAAGCAGTGTCTTATAACGAGTATAGGTTTCTGAGAGACTTTCAGAATCTTTGGCTCTGAAAGTGTTATACTCACTTTGCAGGTCCATTATCCTATTTTCCTTGGTATCTGAGGG
Source organism: Chrysanthemum seticuspe (assembly GCA_019973895.1). Lineage (NCBI taxonomy): Eukaryota > Viridiplantae > Streptophyta > Magnoliopsida > Asterales > Asteraceae > Chrysanthemum > Chrysanthemum seticuspe. The sequence continues at coordinate 278,842,248 of BPTQ01000004.1, read as the reverse complement.
ACCCTCATAGCTATGAACCAAGTCAGACCAAGTTTGTTCGGTTGTTTTACAGTTAATGACTGATTACATTATATCATCAGGGAGACAGGATATTATGATGCTTTTGAGGCGTTGGTCCTGACTGATCACCCTTCTCTCATCAAGAGTCCATTGAGCCTCAGGCTTGGGTAAACCTTCAATAATTTTAGGGACAAAAGACCATCATTAATACATTTAATTTAGTATGGTTCCATTCCAGTTAAGTAGCAAAGCATGCACTTTTTCCACTTATTGAATTTTCCAACTTCCAGTTGGGGAGCAACAACTGAATAGCTTCCTCCCTTTTTCTCGACTAGTTGGGGCACATCACTATCAGCCATGGTAGGATCTTGATTTTAAAAACTAGAGACTCTATGATTAAAATTTTTATAAACCAGAGGCTCTGATACCACTTGTTGTTCCCTTTAACTTAGTTAGAATTAATCACAAAGTTAATCTACCCAAGCTCCACGGTTTAGTAATGTTGTTTGAAAAACAGTTGAACAAGTTAAAAAACGTATAGTAAAATAGACAAGTTTTTTCAACGTTTATATTCTTATTAAAAGTTAATCAAAGAATATATTACCCAAGTTTTTGTGGAACAACACTTGGGATTGAATGACAATGTATGGTATACTCCTCACTACACTTAAGCTAAGCTTAAGTACAACTATGCTAACCAACTGAGCTAACCTCAGGGACTTAGTTGTATTTAGAGGAGTAAAAGGGCTTGTGAATGTATAAGCATTTAGTGCACAAGCTTAACCTTTTTACTTTACATTATGACTATTATTTATACAAGTATGAAATACAATCGTTTTCCTAAAAGACAAGACTGACACAAACTTCAGATGACAAAATACCTTACGTATTTTGTCTCTGTTATATAACACTATTTCTAGTAAGGTACAGGTTCATTTTCTTAGTGTCAGTGTTGACACACTCTTTGTCTTTTATCCATTAAGGGTAAGTTGACCTTTATAGATAAGGATACACTCTTATCCTTCAAACTTATCCCGCTTTATCCCACCTTTACTTCAGTCTTTATAGTTGGTGAGGAAGCTAGGGATTCAGTGAGCTATTGTCATTACTCACTGAATCCATCTTCTTCTTTTTTGGCTCAGGTATCATTCACTGAGTCCTGCCTCACTAAATGGAAAACCCTTCTTCTTAGGCATGTCCTAAGCTTCTTCAAGATGACTCACTGAACAACTGTTCATTCAGTGACTTGCATATGTTTAATGTTATTAAAAACTTAGGATATTTTATCTTTAAATCTTTCTTTCAGGAAGTTTGGGAATTTACTGACCCAACATACATTATAAAAGGATGCAAGATATGTCTAAAGACGGGTTAATCCCAGCATTTGACATTGACACTGAAAAATGTAAGACTTGGATGTTGACCAAAATAACAAAGAAACCTTTTCAGGGTGTTAAACGTGAAATTGAGCTCTTAGAGCTGATACACAGTGACCTATGTGATTTTCATGACAACCCCTCATTGGGAAATAAGAAGTACTTTGTGACATTTATTAATGATGCTTCTAGGTTTTGTTATGTCTATCTGTTACAAACTAAGGATGAAGCATTAGATAAACTCAAAGTATTTAAAACTGAAGTTGAATTGCAACTTGGGTCCCTGATCTAAAGATTAAGGACTGATAGGGGAGGTGAGTACACGGATACTCTATATTTTCAGTTTATTGGTATAATCCATGAAATGACTGCTCCCTATATTCCACAACAAAATGGTATCTCTGAAAGGAAAAACAGGGTACTGAAAGAGATGGTTAATTCCATGTTGTCTTATTTAGGACTGAGTCAGGGGTTCTGAGGTGAAGCTGTGTTAACAGCTTGCTATTTATTAATTAGGGTTCCCAACAAAAGGAACAAGGGACCCCTTATGAACTCTAGACTAAAAGGAAACCCAACCTGAACTATCTTAGGGTCTAGGGTTGTAGGGCTGTTGTCAGACTCCCTGATCCAAAGCTGACAACTTTAGGTGAAAGATACATTGAATGCATCTTTGGATATGCTGAGCATTCCAAGGATTTTAGGTTATATGTTATTGAACCTAATGAATATGTTTCAATTAACTCAATAACTGAATCAAAGGGATGCAATCTTTGGTGAGAATAGATTCTCATCAGTCCCTAGACTAAGTCAAATGATTCTAAATGGAACTCATGACATTGGTATATCAGAGGTCCCTGATGAGGTTTTGGTTCAACAACCTGAACCTGGGCGTAGAAAAAGCAAAATGGTCAGGACTCCAAAGTCATTTAGACCTGAGTTTCAATGATATTTAATTGAAGGAACAAGGGATGAGGTCTCTGACCAATACTCCTATTGCTTCATTGGTGAGGAGGATCCCAAAACATTTGATGAAGCAATGAAGTCCCAAGATGTTGCTTTTTGAAAAAAGCAATTAATGATGAGTTGTATTTCATCATTGGTAACAACACTTGAGTATTGGCTAATCTACCACCTGGTTACAAACCTCTGGGCTGCAAATGGATTTTCAAAAGGAAAGTGAAGATAGATGGAACTATTGAAAATTTCAAGGCTAGACTAGTCATTCAGGGCTTTAAACAAAAGTCAGGGATAGACTAATTTGATACTTATGCCCCTATGGCTCGTATTAGTCCCATAAGATTGTTGATTTCTTTGGCATCAATTCACAATCTAATTATTCATCAGACGGATGTGAAGACAGCTTTCTTGAATGGTAAATTGGATGAAGAGGTCTACATGAACCAACCTCAAGGCTTCATCATGCCTGGCAATGAAAACAAGGTGTGTAAACTGATTAAGTCTTTCTATGGACTAAAACATACACCCAAGAAATGGCATAAAAAAATGATGAAGTGGTTTTGTCTAGTGGTTATTTACTTAACCAATCTGATAAATGTGTATATAGCAAATTTGATGAATCATGTAAAGGATTCATCATTTGTCTATATGTTGATGACATGCTGATCTTTGGCACTGACCAAGATCAAGTTAACCTGACAAAGGAATTTTTGTCATCAAGGTTCTCCATGAAGGACATGGGGGAGGCTGATGTTATCCTAGGTATAAGGATCAAACATGAGAGTAAAGCATCTTTATCACCCAATCTCATTATATCGAGAATGTACTGAGGAAATTCAACCACTCTGATTGAACTCCTGTGAGTACTCCTATGGATAAAACTAAGAAGTTGATGCCTAATACTGGTAAAGCTGTATCTCAACTTGAGTATTCTAGGATAATTGGGTGCTTGATGTATGCCATGACTTGTACAAGACCTGATATTGCTTTTTGATAACATCAAATAGTCCTGATTATTAAGTGTCAATTTCCCCCGATAATGCTTGTAATTTATATCATTTATATGGATTTACGCTTGTTTTCCATTGTTTTCCACTTTCAGGTAAATTACGAGCATTAGAGCTAAAGAGACGCGGAACTGGAGAAATATCTAAAGATTTATCAGAGTATGCCATTTTGAAGAAGTTACGGCGTAACTCCACTCTCACATTACGCCGTAACTATTGCGTGACTCAGAATACCAACTTATCAAGAGGTTACGGCGTAACTCTTCCTAAAGGTTACGACGTAACTACATTAGGTCAAATGAGGATCCACGCCGCTGATACTTACGCCGTAACTACTACATCAATTACGGCGTAACCATGTTTTATGAAGACTACGACGTAACCACTTATAAGGTTACGCCGTAACTAGCAGATCTAGTGCTATTACGGTGTAACTAAAGGTTACGGCGTAACTCTTGTTATAGTTACGCCATAACCCATATCTGGCCTATAAATACCCACGAATTCCAGCATTTCTAATCATCCCATTCCACAAACAAAAACCAGAGAATGAGGGAAAAAGCTAGAAAAAGGTCCAAATGAGCATATAGAGCTGTCTCCAAGGGAGAAATCACTCCCCTACGATAAGTGATAACGCTCAGATTGTGCATGTTTTTAGTAGCGTTATGTGTACTTTTATATCTATTATTTGGTTATATTTGCGTGATTATAGTACTTAAACACATCAATAGATGTTTGTCTAGTGTTTATAACCAAGTGCAGGGAAATGGAGGAAATAAAGAAATGTTCAGCAAACCGAAGATTCCCATTTCAATAAGACTAAATCAGTATCTCAAGGACCTTTGAAGACCTTAGTGATTGACGAACCGAGTTCTACAAGACATAATAAAGAAAAGATCAAGTTTCCGTATCTCAGAAGATCCAACCGGATCCGGTTACAACCGTAACCGGATCGGTTGGAAAATAGCCAGAATCAATGTTTTAACCATCGCCAGCCGATCGGTCGCAACCCGTAACCGGATCGGTTGGCTAGTTGTTATTGAAGACCAGCCGGATCGGTTGGTCGTATGACCGATCCGGTTGGAGAAGCTGCAGTTGCCAAATCTTCATCACTAAGCTTCCCCTTTGCATCCAAACGATTCTAGGTTCTTCTCTTGGTGTATTCTAGTCCCTTCCTTACTCCTTGGAGGCCAAGTTCAGCATTTAATACCCTAGGCCTTGTAATTAGTATAAATAGAGGCTAATTGTGAGCATTAGAGACACAACCTATAATACAAATCTCTCTATTCATCAAACAAAGCCTTAAGCTCTCTAAATTCATCCTTTGAAGTCCAGAGAAGTTTGGAGATCCAGAAGTTCACCATTTGGAGGCCAAATCACCAAGAAGTCCACCTCAATACTTTGGGAATCATTACTACACCATTTGTAATCTTATTCCAAGCATTGTAAGACTTTTAATCATATTTTCTAATGTTCTGAGTTTATGTTCATGTTTGCTATGAGTGGCTAGTTTCTTTATGCACTTGCTTAAATGATGTTAATTATCATATGATTAGTTAGTGATTGTGTTAACATGTTTTAATTCAATTTCAAGTTGATTCTAAGATCCAATTGTGCTAAAGTTTCATAGTTACATTTGTTAACCAAGTTTGGCTAATTGATAGTAATCGTTGTGGCCGAAAGGACTTATTGTTATTCAACTAGTCATTATCATTTTGTCTATGGATGATTGTTTTTACCCATTATTCTTGATTATACAAAGTAACTAAGGTGTGGTTGTAATAGAAACGCTTTTTGATTATCAAATTGGATTGGTTGGAAACATCTAAATGGTCGTAAGATTAATTGTTGAGAATCAATTGTAGCCTTTTGTCTATGATCGGTTACCTTTTGTATTGACCATTTCTTAAGCAATTTGATGAACAAATGGATGTTTTTGTGTTTAAGTTTATGTATGTAAACTTATGAAACTTGAATTGATCTTGAATTGATTGGTTAAACTTAATGCTTGTTTTTATAAACTAAACTCTTGATCATGGTTTAACTTGTAAGAACAATAGATTAGTACACCAACTAATTATCATAACCAACATGTTAAGAGGTTAACACAATCACATTAATCTATGATATGAAACTAGTTTAAGCAAGTGTAGTTTTTAATCATCTGAATTTCATTATATCTATTTGCTTTGTTATATTTTTTGGATAGACTCCGTTAATTCAAACTTGTGCTTAGATTCACTCAAATCCCTGCGAACGATCCCGACTTACCTTCATCATCTTGCTATAACGGACGAGTATACTTGCTCGTATGTGTTATTGGTAATATTGGTAATTCACCTTTTCTAAATTTAAAACTTGCACCAACCGGGCACATCAAGTTTTTGGCGCCGCAGCCGGGGATTTGATTGTGTTTCAACAAGTTTTTGAATTTCCCAAAGTCGATTCAACCAAAAAATATATATATATATATATTTTTCTCAGAAACCTTAACCGGATCCGGTTGCCCCTCAACCGAATCGGTTACGATTTTGCCCATCAATCAATTAGTCTAACCGATCGGTCGCATCCTGCAACCGATCCGGTTACCTACTCTGACCCATAAAAACTGTTTTCGTTGTTTGTCCGTGTGTTTAGATATTGCCTGGATTCTCTAGGACATTGTATGAACACTCGAGCAGCGGGAATTGAACCAATTACACCTCTTACCAACCTCGAACGTTGGATTCGAAGAAGAAGGAGAACACGTTTCATACCATTGGAAAATCGTGTACCAAGAGTACCAAACCCACCATTTGATAACCTCATTGAAGCCAAAGTTGTTTACAACCCTTTCACCAATTTACCTTTTCCCATGGCGGACGATCAACCCATGTGGGGAACCAACCGGACCGTAGCACCAACCCCCGAAAGTGCTATTGTTGCTATTAACCTTAGTGACAACTTCACCGTGAAGGGACATCACCTTTCTATGATCAAAGACCGACAATTCAATGGCCGTGCGCGGGCCGATCCGCATAAGCACATTGCCGAATTCATCGAAATTTGCGGCATGTTTTGTTATGGCGACACCGATGTAAATGCCATCAAACTCAAACTTTTCCCATCATCACTCGCCGGAGATGCTAAAGTATGGTACAATGAATTAACCCCAGGAATCATCAGTACTTGGGAGGAGATGAGGCAAGCTTTTGTGAGCCGATTCTTTCCACCTACCATGTTTGACCGATTAATGGGAGAAATTCGTGCTTTCAACCAAAACCCAAACGAATCACTTGTCGAAGCTTGGCTTCGAATGAAAGATTTGCTTCGTAGTTGTCATGGACATGGGCTATCAAAAGGAACCATTATCCAAATCTTTTACCATGGATTAGATGAAATCTCTCAAGGTATCCTTGATGCTGGAGGAATTTTTCTCTATAAGACTCCCAACGATGCACATCGATTGCTCGAAGATCGAGTACTTCTCAAACTTGATTGGTCCAAAGATTCCAAAACCAAACCTCTCCGAAAAACCGTTGCTTTTGTCGAAAACACCGATACCTCAAAACTCATGGAGAAGATGGAAGCGTTAACATCAAAAATCGACTCGCAATACAAAGATATCAAAGATGAAATGAAGGAAATGCGAGACGGATGCAACAATTGTGGAGGAAATCATCCATCGTCCGAGTGCGACAATAAACCTATGGGTGGACCAAAGGAAGGAGAAGCAAGTTACACTCAAGGAGGATACGTAGTAATTATTACGGTCGAAATTCTGGAAATTGGCAAGATCGCCGACCAAGGGATGACAACCGTGACTCTCAACCACGAACTGACGATCCACCACCACAAAATCGCGACAAAAATATGGAAAAAACCGAATTCGAAAAAACCATGAGAGAATTCGTGGCTACTCAAAAATCTTCAAATGATTTTATCAAAAATCAATTTTTCAATCTCAAAGCCAAAGTTGAGCAAGGACAGAAAAATCATCAAGCATCTATCCAAGATCTTGAAAACAAAGTTGACAGACTTTCTGACCAACATTCCTATAGACCATCTGGTTCATTGCCAAGTAACACCCAATCCAACCTGAAACCATCAAATGATAAGACGTACCGTCCACCACAAACAAGAAATGAGTATGTCAACGCTATCTTCACAAGTAGTGGTTTCTCGAACGATTCCAATCAGAATACCGTTGTTTCCGCCGGTAGAAGCAACGTCAATACCGATCATGCCTTATTGATCGAGAAATTGGAAGCTCTTTCCACAAACATCGATGACCAATTCATAAGCATACGGAGGGAGATGATGGAACTGCGAAATAATCACCACGCTTCAAACTACGATGCTGAGGATGACACGCCGATGTGTGATCCCATGGAAGCGAACCTAGTCCAACATGAAGGATATCACGGAGGATATCACCACCAAAATTCCAGAAATTGGTACTCCTATCCATATCACAACCAAACCCATACATATCCTCGATATCAGTCATGGAATACAATACCTCATCCATCACAACATTTCAATACACCTAAAACCTCACCGGAAGAGATGATGAGAGAGTGGATGGCCAATCAAACAAAAGCCAATGAGAATATGACGAACCTGTTGGTTGAATTGGAACATAAAGTCGATCAAGGAAGAAGGAACCAACAAGCGATAAGCCAAGACTTGGAGAGGAGGATAGAAAGATTAAGTAAGGAACAGGAAGTCCATCACGTTGAATCTCTTCCTTACACCACAGATTCCAACTCTAGACATGAGTTTGTCTACAAACCACCCTCAATTCAATACGAGAATGATAAGGGTGAGGTTGAATTTATCAAAGAGGACGAGACCGAGCATATTCCAACCACGCCAAATCTGAACCAAATCATGTCTAACTCACCAACCGTGTCACCTTTTCTTGAGGATTGCACCATGCATATCCCAACCACTCAATTACAAAGTCCTGAACACAATCATGTTGATGATGAGAAGTTCAACAAAATTAGTGACAACTGGAATGGAGAACTGGAAAGAAAGATAGACAAATGGTCTGAACCACAAAATCCAGTTTCTTTAAATCAAAACGGTAGGACTAAGCCACCTCCTTTAACTCACCTTGAGAATGTGGATGCAATATTCACTGGGAGTGGAAAGTTCGATGATCCTCCGAAACATCATAAAGATCCGCCACCTGTCCTCATTTCTAATGAAATCGACCAAATGTTCGAGATAACGAAGAGGGATTTTCACTTGGTCAAACCAAAAGAATCAAATGTATTCCCATCCATTGTGGAGTACAAACCAAAGATTCCATACCCTCAACGTTTAAGAGCTAAAATTCCCCATTTAAACCCTTATGGTCAAACTATCCTAATCCGGGGAAGATTCGAGTCAGACTGATGACTCGGTAATAAAACAAGCGCTTCTCGAGAGGCAACCCGTGTGTTTCAGATTTGATTTTCTGTGGTCACTCCCAAAAGTTTAAACCTTTGGTTGAACTTAAGTGTGGGGGAGTGCCATCCTTTTAATAAAACCTTTTGTTTGTTTATAAGATTGTGTGCAGTTGATGATTTCTCCAGTGAAGGCCTGGGGTGAAGAAAGAATTTTAAGCTGATAAACTCGTTGACATATCTGGTTTCATCTCTATTTTCCCTATTTCTATACTTTGAAGTTCGCTTTTCATTGAGGACAATGTCTAACTTAAGTGTGGGGGTGGGGGTGAATAGGAAAAATTAGGGTTTTCATGCTTAAATTTAAAATTTTGTTTGCCCTTGTGATCTAGTTGTTTTCACACTTTTAGGATTATCTATTAGAATAACTGGATCATTCCACTGGTAAAACTGGTAATATTTTAAACTTCGAGATGCGTTCCGATTACTATTGCAATCCATTCTGGGATCGATAAACATTTGCTAGCACATATTATACCCTTTCCACTAAATTGTGAGGATTTGAGCCTATTTCTTATTAGCATAAATCTTTTATGCTTGGATCTTTTGCTATGAGTGTGCCGGTGATTTTATTTATTCTAGAACTTGTACTTGTAAATCATTACCAGACCGCAGTGAGATTGCATTCGTGCGATATAAGTGAATTCGTGTGATAAAGAGGCACCTTAGGATTTAACCCAAATGGCCTTCCATTTTACATCTAATGATATATTAGCTAGCC